>CAJNOQ010000870.1:0-39712 GCA_905250885.1 Didymodactylos carnosus
CAGAAACGTCTCAGTGCACATTTCTGCCTTTTTCCGTGCATCTTTCTGTAACCGTGCACAAAAATGTCAAAAGATTTTTTAGTGCACGGAAAACAGCAAACCGTGCATAATTCTGGAAAAAACCGTGTACAGAAAAATCCTCGTCCACATTTTATTTGTATAAGGAACGAGAGAATATATACATTCCAAATTGAGAACGCCTTTTCTATTTCTAGATTAAGATCACTTTTTAAATCTAATTAATAATCATCAAAACAAAGTGGTCTCAATCATGAAGCTTCGGATAAAAAAAACTTTTTTGAAATACCATATGTATTTGTAATTTTTTGCATGTAATGTCAGATATATATAGATCACAATTTACTATTGAACAGTTTAGCAATTCACCGCCGTATACATCGTATGACGTATTCATGTCATATATTTCAGCATGTGTGCCAGTGAATGTGTTAATATGACCATTCTCTTTACAATCTTCTGAAATTGGAAATCTGAAACGTTCTCTTTTGGTATTTTCATTTCAATTCTAACCGTTCTCTAATAATTCTAAATTTAACCATAAATAGGCCATCGTTCTCTTTTCAGCCCTAATTCCGTTCTCCAAAACATTCTTGTCCAATACGTAGCACACTGTTTTTATTTATGTTAAAGAAAAGACACGAATACTGCATAAATTCAACAGAAAAATAGTGGCAGTTGGAAAAATTATAAAGGAAACATATTCGACACTTTTGATGCAGCGAAATTGACAAAAAACTAAAATTCAGTTCATTATAAAAGTATTATTTTCAATTTGACTGCTATTCTTCGTCGATGTTCAGCGTTTAGCCTTTTCTTCCGGATTTTTTCACAGGTTTTTCATCTTCCTCATCATCGTCTACATGAAGGCATACACTTTTAAATAGTTTTTACATATGTAAGAGAAATTCAATGTACACAAATGTTAGGTGCAAATTGAAAGATCAATCAGTAAACCTCACAAATATCAGCTGTTTTAAATACGGTATTCTCAAAACGAACAAAGTTTACATGGATCATATCAGGGTGGTTATATGAAAAGAACGATATGTTAATTGAAAGAAGATGTGATTACAGTAACAATTCTGTCATTTTCTACAAGAGCTTTCACAGAGACGTATCTTAAATTAAATCAAAGAACGCTCCAAGTTGCGCATATGAAAAAAATTATGACTAGATATACAAACGGATAATGATAGTGTTATCTAATTATTCTCAACAATCTAAAATAATTGTCAAAAAATTTTGAAAAAGGAATTTTCACTTACCATCATCTTTTTGGTCATCCTGCTTATCATCATCTAAATATATTAAACCAGAAATTATAAAAGTAGTTACAGTGTCTTGAAATATTATTAGTCTTAACCATCATTATCATCTAATTAAGAAACTAGTGATAAAATTATTGTAATATACAACAGTACTGGAAAAAATTATAAGAATATTCCTCTCTCTTTTGACTTTTTTCTCTCCGAGAGCTAAAATTTCAGAATGATCAGAGTAACTGAAGAATTTCGTTATCAGGAGAGATAAAAGTAAAATTCCTTTAAAACTTCTGAGTTTCTGACATACTCAAATGCTGGAAAACTATGCCTTAGTTTTCGTATTGAGATTTTTTCATGGTATTCCCAACGATCTACAAAAATGTCGTGGAGAACTGGATGATGTTCCATTTTGTTCAACACCGTTCACTCTACGCAGGTATCCTGTCGGAAAAATTTTCGGTGCAGATACCGAAACATAGTTTTCATGAGTTTTGATTTTACTAAAACCTCATTTTTCAGTAATTTTTAAGTATTTTGATCTCTCTCGACAGGGAAGTCTTTTAGCTACTCAAATCACTTTGGGAATCTGTTTTTAGACCTTCGATTGAGGGAAAAAAATCAGAAGGGATCTGTCCTTGTAACTTTTTCCAAAACTGTACAGAGAGAGTATTAACCATCATCTTCGTTATCGTCTCCTAGAAACAAAACGTAATACGTGTTATTGTGAACTATATCGCTAACTGTTACTATTTTGTGCAAATCATTACTTACCTTTTTTCGATAATTCACTATCATTTTTTCCTTTTGAATTGTCATCGTCATCTAAGCATAGAAAAAATAAGTTTTACAGAAGTTGAACATATACCAATCAAAATGCATATAACAAACCATCATTATCATCATCTGTAAATTAAACGAAAAAGTTTAAATAATACTTGAATTAAATTAGAAATAGTATACGAACCATCATCGTCTAAATTTAAAAAAAATTGAAACGTGTTTTTTTTTCAAGGATAAAATATTTTATGTGAGTACTAACTAATAATAGTAAGTAAAAAATTTCTTTTGAAATTACACATTCGTGTGTAGGAAAAGAAGATATATTGAGTATAAGGGACTCAGTATCTCTTACCATCATCATCATCAGCATCAGCATCATCATCATCACCATTTTTTCCTTTGTTTTTGACTTCCCCTTTTGTGGTCGATTTACTATGATCTAATTTTTCATCATCATCGTCTAGAATATTCATCAGTAACTTTAAAATGTTCATACACTCTGAAGATGTTTAATAAATTATTCACCGTTATTGTCGTCTAGAGAACAAAACATTCGTATTACATATACAATTCAAGAATATTTTCGATTCAGTTGATTATTATTTAAGTGAGCTAAGAAGTCGTCTGCAGCTTTTCATAGTTCAGTAAAGAAACGAACTTTTAATAACGGATGTTGGTAGAAAGAGCATTAATGACAGTGAAGAAAATATTGCCTATAGGCTATGAATAAGAGTGGCTATTTTCATTTCGAGCTTTGGAATATTGTTCATCTGCAGTTAAACCGAAAAATACACAATTTTTTCAAAAAATTAATAAATAGATTATTAAACTCAAGATTCTAACAATAAAATAATATTCACCGTTTTGAAAGCGTTTTATTTTTGGTGTTTGAGTGATGATGAACAATGTACCTATGTTCAGAAACTCGGGACTGAAATTATCCACTCTCATTCGTAGCCTATTAACGATCCTTGAAAACGAAATCGAGTATTTCTATTGATAGCTATGAATCACACCAAATATTTTACCGTCATCATCATCATCATCATCATCAACGTTATCATCAGCATCAGCATCAGCATCACTGTCTTTCTTTGAACTTTTGTATTTTGATGATTTATTTATTCTGGTCGCTAAAACAAGAAACACACATCCACATCCACACATTGACATTAAATAAAATAAAAACAGATTGTTAAAAAGATTTCATACCTGTTGTTTGTCCTGAATCATCATCCTCGGTATCTAAAATACAAAACAGACTTATTATATGAAGTTGATCAACAGAAATTGTTCACAAACCGCTATCATTTTTCAACGATGCTTCTTCCGATGAATCGTCCTTCTCACTTTCAACATGTCGCTTTTTTTCTTTAGATGTCTAAACAAGCACAAAGTCTATTTGATCAGATAATAAATTTTAACAATTCTTATGGGTTAATGTTAGAAAATTTTAAAATGACGAAAAGTTACCACAGCGAAAAAAAATAATTATTTTATATCTATGCTCGGTAGAATCGTATCAGTCTAATATGAAAATTTTTCAAAAAGTTGTTTTCAGATTATACGAAACTGTAGTCAACTCTTGGAAAAATTAAATCTCCATTTCATTCTGTCTTTATCAACAAAATTAATAACTTTCGTACATAACGTTATTAGCAAACGTTCTTATCACTGATTCGTGATAATTCAAACAATGTAGTGAATGAATGCAGATGTTTCAAGTTAAATAATAAATAACTGAGAAGGATTCGCTAAAACATCCTGCTAATTCGCACAATATCTCATTTTAACGAATGCACACAACTTTCAAATTTTAAGAAAAGAATGTAGAGTTATCTTAATGGAAATTTTTTGAGAAAAGAGTGAAAAGAAGGGATATGCAAGAAAATTGTTGAACCTCTTTCTTCCAGAATCGAACATAGGAGATTTTTGATTGCTTAATCTGTAAGACGCAACAAATATCTGATTATAAATTGAGCAATATTCTGCCAGTCTTGTTTACTTAAGTAAAATGAATCTCACTGTAAAGTATTACTGAGTTTGTTTTCTTGACTAAAACTCAGAAAAATGCAGACGAAATTAACTGAGATCGAACTCAGAAAGATAATCTGCGTTAAAACTGTACGATTGCTGTTTTCTTTCTTTCTTTCTCGGATAAAATCGAATATGCTAATACAATTCTTTTAACATACTTCATCTTCGTGAAGATCATCATTTTCATTTGTCTCATCTTGTGAATACTCTTCACGTTTATGTCGTTGATTATCACCCCTATTACCAATATTTAAATTTGAATTATAATTTTCCAATGATTCTTTATCACCATCATTTAATGAGATTGATTCGCCATTATCGACTGGCATCGATGTAACAATATGTTGACATATTAACACTAATGATAAAAACAACAATGACGTTAACCGCATACTTGTTTCTATTTTAATACAGTAGCCACGAATTTAATACAATAATAGATGTTTGAGACAATCAGATAGTTTGAACAAAAATCTGTCCTGTTTGATTAATGCGTCTCTCTTTAGATATGCTTATAGTGTATAGATATTGTTCGCACAAATGTAATAAAGACTACGATAAAAAGTTATTTCTCGCTAATTTAATCAATGTCAAGTATGCAGTGTATCAAATCATCCGAGGATAAGTCATTTTTAAAACAAAACAATGAAGTGGTAGACAGAAGTTTAAATACATTTTGTTCTTTTCTATTTTTCTTCTGAGTTATAGCGCGTACATCTAAGAAGTGGTATGAGTGTGCATCATGCACACTCATACTAGCCACAACAGCCATCTCACTTATTATCAATCGTTAATATGCCACGAAAAAACGCTTTCTTCGTTTTCGAAACTACTGTTTTATCAGAAAACAATTCTAAGAATCTTAGCCTTTTGGATCTGTCAATCGCAGTCGTCTGTTCAAACAATTTTCAAACTGTTCAAACAAATTTCAAACTGTTCAAAATTTAGTCAAATATTTTACAAGTACTCTAAACTTTTGTCTGCTTGAGAAAAAATGTTTTCACTTGATAATTTAAGATCAACACGATCCAAAATCAAACTGTGCTCAATATTATTGGAGGAATTTTTGTTTTTTCTCTCTAGTTTTTGATTAGAGACGCTCATTTAATATGTTTTTTTGAAAAAATTATTCTGAATTTCTTTAATTATGAATTATCATGTTTTCCATTACGTACCGTACCGAAGTTCCTTCGTGAAACTGTTCCTTAGTGTTATTTCGTAAATATTTGAAAAAGATTTCTTTTTTGTATTATAGTGTGTGAAAAAATAATCTGATATTTATTGTATGTACTATATTTACGATATGACTCATAATTATGTAGTAAGTATTTTTCTTTTTTTTGGTTGTTTTTGTAGAGCTCTTGTGTAAGTTGTTATAAAATCCTATACAAAAAAATCAACACACTTACTCGATGTTTAGATATTTTTATTAATGGATGACATTAAACAGACGAGATGAGGCGATAACTATAATAAAGGGTGATAAAAGAAGAGCCAGCAACGAACAGTTAAAAGAGTCTGCCAAGTTTCAAAAAAAATACAACATATAAACATGAATGATAATTTAACTAAAAACTGCATCAATAACATATGTTTAAATAATGGTCAATGTTACACTGACCACAATCAAAATGAAATTTTATGTTTATGCCCGATATGTTTTACAGGTCGACTATGTGAAAACCCACAACCAGTACCAAATTCAAAAAACTTCCTATTCAGAACAATGTTGAAAGACAGTGAAACTGCCAAACTGATATATTTTCATTGTAAGTGTATTTATACTAATATCGCTAACAAATAATTTACTAAGTTTAATAATGTTTTTATTCAACTGCAAACGACGTAATTTTAGAATTCATGTAATTCTGATTTCGTTATGTGGTATAATATCTGCTATTTCATTTATGAAATCTTAAAATTGTTTGATTATAATACCAATATTACATGCAATGATGACTGATTTTTATTTCTGGCTAACGGATGTGCCATAATAAACTGGACTAAATGTTACTGCAGTTTTTTCGTACTTCCTCTTCAAATTAGAAGTTTCTTTCCATACCAAAAGATAGAGAATTTCAAGCTCTACAAAACCTACTATTCGAATCTCTGAGAGCATTTTTCTCGTTTGAGCACCATTCAAAATATTGAAGAGTGCTGAGTTGTCGAACTGCGACACACTGAAAATAGAAAAACATTTGCCTTGATCCAAAAATAGATTCCATAAGATTTTTGAAAACATCAGAAGATTCACCGGAAAATTCTGCATCTTCTCACATATTTTTCGAAATTTTGCAGTTAAATCTTCTAGGAAAATTTCTCTGTGCAAAAAGCTGATAAATCTAAAAAAACCTAACTTTTGAACCTATTTTTCACAGAATTTAGTTTTTGGACTATAAAAGCAGTAAAACGTTCTGAATCCAGGGTTTTAGTCTTATTATCTTACATAGAATTAAATTCTGCGTCTTTTGATATATAAACAAAGTTTCTCAATTGAAACCATTAATTAAAAAAATTAATTTAATTTGAAAAAATTGAAAAGCCGGTTGAGAACTAATTATGAGATCAGCTGACGTAGTGGAAACATTGTATAAGATTGTAAATGAGTGAGATCGATAGAGCGCAAAATTTTCTATCGTTCTACCTAGAAAAATTAACTATTGAATCTCAGACAATGTGCGAAAAATCTAAAAAAATGAGGCGACAAAAGTACGTCGCAGTTCGACAACTCAGCACTCTTTTATATTTTGAATGGTGCTCAAACGAGAAAAATGCGCTCAGAGATTCGAATAGTAGGTTTTGTAGAGCTTGAAATTCTCTATCTTTTGGTATGTATTCCAATCAATGTACTGTTAGATATACTCACCCCACCTCTATTATTAATCAAACATTCGAATATATGCATTTGTTAATTCCAATTATCACGTTTTGTACTCTAATTTTTGTGGTTTCTAAACGACTGTTCATAATAGATTCGTCAGTCTATCGAATTTTTCAAGTTTAAATAGACAGCAAACTATTTTTATCCCAATTATCGTGAATATCATTTGCTATTCACCACTATTCTTATTTCGTTCCCATAATTGTGCTGATGACAGCAGCATCTTTACGGCTTCACGTTTACATATTTTTTTCGGTTTATTGGAGCAATTACCTCAAATGCTAAGTCAAACTAAAATCATTACGATGGACTTCCTCAAGGAAACATTTAAAACATGTCCATAAACTTGACACATTTTCGCTTTATTGGCTTTATTGGCTTGACATAAACGTTAACCCTTTGAATACCATTGCTCGACCATGATAGCTAGGGACTTCTAATTTTGTGTGATCATAACTCTTACATGCTGAACACCCATCAAGTTTGGGTCTCTTTTACTAGATGGTTCGTGAATGTAAGCGTTTCATTTCTTTTTCGTAGAATGCTAATAACTCCTGATCCAAGAGAGGTGAAAGCTTTTCCTTTTTACCAAAATGCAACACTGCCTCTCCTCTATCTATGGTATGAATTTGAAGTGTTAGCTCTTAATAGTTACTGAAATACAGCTATTTTACGATCGAGAGTCACTTTTGAAGTTTGAGATCCTCTTCCAAAAAAATTCAAAACTCAGCCTAGGAATATTATTTTCGCTTGAAAACTGCACCAGATACTCTAAAATGTCTTTAGATTATTTACACAAAGTATGAGAGTTATCTGTTGTAGGATTCGAGATATTCATTGAAAATGAGCACCCGCTATTGAAACATACATAGGGAGGCAGGGGTGAGGAACCAAAGGTCGTCCATTCTACCATATCTTCTGTGATTAATGTTCGTCACAATCGTGTAAAAATATAGTAATACAAAATTAGGGAGAAAATATCCATAGATAAAATATTGTCAAGAAGACGTCGCACTCAACCTGATTTCCGCTATTTCATTTATTTTCCCTCTTTTTCACTTCTCATATACTTGCAAGCAAAATTAACAACATACTAGAGATCAGCAGACAAAACTGCATCGTCGCATCTCGATATCTTTTTACGGTCGCGAGTTATTTAGAATTTATCAAATTTGAAAAAAGTGTGTCTTATCGGGCACGCTGGTACTTAAAGGGTTTTAATTCTACACAAAACACAAATAAACACATGCAATTACAGTTACATTATTTAACAGATTCATTGAAAGTGTTTGACAATGTGGATGAATGTGAACAGTGTATTATCCACACATTAGATAATAAAATAATTCTTATAGTTTCTGGTAAATTATTTTGAGAAATTGTTCCAAAAGTACATGATCTAACGCAATTAACGTCGATTTATATTTACTGCATGGATAAAGAACTGAACGAAATATGGGCTAAGAATTACAAGAAGGTAATACTTATCTCTACTGGTAGGGTAGAAAGTCGAACACTAAAAATTACTACAAGAACATCTTTGGACAAGATGTGTTAATGCAGTCTGTTTTTTTATATAGATTCGAGGAATTATTGTATGCTAAACGGAATTAATCGGGAAAATCTTCAAATGTCACGTTAAACTTGAAAAAACTGGACATACACTGTCATGGAATATATTTCATATAACTGAACATTCGTATAAAAATCTTTCATCGAAGAGTAGTGATGTTATCTGCTTTCAAATTTTTATTGAAAGTTTATCACGTTTGCGATTAGAAGATAGAAAGACATCATTAAATGAATTTGTTCAAATGTGTAAAGAGCAAGAAGCTAATGAAGTTCAATGTGCGATACTAAATGAATTCAAGCGATCATACAGATCGACCAGGGCAATATGGTGGTTGGTATACGAAAGAATCGTTTATATTTCATCGTCTTAACAACGCTTTATGAACAAAAGATCTTAATACACTTTACATATTTCGATTTCTGATTTCTGATTTACATAAACAGTTAAAGAACAGCTTAAACTATCAGAAGAGAATCTAACCGTTTACCGTGGACAAGGCTTGTCTCAAGATGAATTGAATAAAATGAAGTCCAGTCAACATGAATTTATTTTAATGAACAGCTTTTTATCAACAAGTAAAGTTAGAGATGTTGCCGTACTGTATGCTAAAGCGATCGATTTCACAAACAAAACATTGCAACCAGTTTTATTCGAATTCAATATTCATGCAGAGCGTCAAAATGCTAAGCCGTACGCTGCTATATCCGATTTAAGCTATTATGAACTTGAAGAAAGAGAAGTTCTTTTTATGTTAGGCTCATTATTTCGTATTGAAAATGTACTGCACAACGAACAAGAACAAATATGGATTATAAAGCTAAGTTTATGTGGTAGTCAACAAAACAATGAACTATTTGATTTGATGCGAAAAGATTTTGGTGAATATTTTAATTTACTTTCATTTGCAAATCTATTAAAGAACATGGGCGAATATGGGAAATCAGAACATTACTATAAGCGCTTTTTAAATGAACACTCGCCTAATGATGATTCACAACTTCCCCAATGTTATTATGGATTTGCAACAATTGCTTTTCATAAAGAAGAATATAACTCATCTTTGGAACTATTTAATACAATACTAGATCTAGAAAAAAATGATTTTTCACCTATGACAGCCGATATTTATAATTGGATTGGAAATATTGGATTTAACAAAGGGGACTATAACTGGGCTCTTGAGCATTACGAGAAAGCTCTACGTCTTAAAATGAAAATGAGCAATGTAGATCAGCTATCTGTAGCCACGATACATGGAAACATTGGTGGAATACATCAAATAAACAAGTCTTATGCTGCAACACTTTATCAAAAATTTTAGAAATAAAGCTAAAACTTCTATCACAAACTCATTCTGATATTGCATCAGCATTGGCTCGTATTGGGTCGTTTTAGTATGCAAAAAATGAGTATGATACTGCTCTTCCGTATTACGAAAGAGCACTAAAAATTCAGGTAACATCAGTATCAGAAAAAAATTCCGAACAAGCGATGATTTATTATAAAATCGATCTCGTACATGAATTTGACACACATAAGTACAGTTTAGCTCTAAAAAATTATTTACTTGCTCAAAATATTTTTCAAACATCATTCTTCTCAACGCATGAGCATTTCATAGCCGTGGAAAATAATATAACAAATGTTACTATCAAGCTCAATTCCACGAATTTTGTGACCAATACAGATGCTTAAAACAGTTAATAAAGAAAAAAGACGTTTTGAATTAAATTTTAAACGAAATAAAATCGTTCGACAACAATTAGTAGTTATTAAATCAGACTATCGGAAACTCTTTGGTATCCTTCTATACTACGGCTAGATTTTTTAAATTAAAAAGGTACATTTTTGCATGTCCTAGATGAATGTAATTAACATACGAATCTGTAATTGTTTATATTCTATTGGTTCATTTATCCTATAGATCTATGATTGGATAAAACGGTGTTCTTTGCAATTTACGAAAATTTGCACGTGATCACCGTCTCTGTGCATCATTCTTCGGTGAATGGTATAAACTGAAAACACGGGCTTTGTTGCAAAAAAATAACAACTTTTATTATGTAATCGAGGTACGAATTATATAGAAAAATGCTAAGAAAAAATATAGAAAAAAACAAACGTTGAACAAGAAACAATACACACATACATTTTACGTACAAAATTGATAATAAAACAATTGATAAAGATTTTGAGTCGAAAACGAAAAAAAAAACAAACGATTGCACAAAATAAGAGGAGGGGAAAACCATCTGACAAGAATTATTTGTCAAATGTGTTCCTAAAAACTATGGAAGCCAAAAAAGCTATTTTTGATTATTCATCGAAAAATATTAGATAAGTACGAAAAGAAAAGCTCATGTTTCATAGCACCAATAAATGCAAAATAACTAATAAATAAGATCAACGTATGTTTACCTGAGAAGAATTTGTGAGCCACAAAGAAATATAAACACTGAGATCAAAATAATACTGACAGATAAAAAAAAACAATGAGTTTTAAAAGTTATATTGTTGTTTACGAACATTAAAATCTCTAGCAACTAACTCATGTAAATCTTTTTCAAATTCCTCTAATGCAATGGGATTAACGTCGGACGATTCGTTAGGTAAAAACTTCTAAAATATAAGAAAAAAATATTAACATCCAATAGTGGAAACGAATGCTGTAGTGAATGATGATCTTCGCTTTAACGTAGGATCTTAAGCATCATTAATCCAACAAAATACATATATTGTACCGAAACATTTCCTGAGCTAGCGATAAGTTAGTTATATAATGACATATACTCATACCTTTTCAGTCAAATTGTCTGTAGATTTCATGCCATCACGAGCCTGTTTTATATATAAACTTTTTGGATAAGTACCTAGTGCCGCTCTATTTGGACTACGAAATGGTAGTTTATCTAGACACAAAAACAATTATTACGTGGCAATGAAATGTTGTGTAGTACATACCTTGGATATTTGATTGAACATGAATTTGTTCTTTTTGAAGGGGTGGAGATGGAATGACTGGTGGAGCGGCAGGCACTGTGAAACTTCTTAGATTCGGTTTTGATGATAACAATAATGTTCGTTGACCATTTGCTATAAGATCATTAGCCATTAATTTGTCGTAAATACCGCCAGTTGTCGATTGAATCATTGAATGTGGATTATTATTCATATTACTGTGATTACTACTTATCGATGGTGAATATTGATAGTCGGGAGGTGACGGCGCTAAAAGATATATATACACGAGATTACTTAAAACACTTATTGTGTATATTAACGCTTACCAGGGCCAATTGAATGTTCATTTGGTCTAGCAATATATTGAACTTTTTGTTGAACAGGTCTTACAGTAAACGGTTGTTGTTGAAAATGCTGCTGTGGTTGACGATCGCCAAGCATTGTATTTAAAAGTGTGTTGGGCACTGGAAAGGCGGCTGCCATGGCTGTAATGGAATAAAACTATATAAAAATGCTTACCAGAAGAAAAAATTATTTCTAAACAGTAGTGCGGGAGGTTACTTACGTAAATTTTTCATTGATTTTCGATCTTTCGCCTGTAATGTTTGATCATATGGTACTGCTATTGGTCTTGAACGTTGATTAGTCATTTTGTTGTTTGTTGTTAATAATTCAGTAGTGCTACTGGAACCATCATTTGAAGGTACATATGAATGTCGTTGTTGTAAATTATGGGCATCCGTGAGTGGTTGAATTTCATGTTGTTGATAAAGATGACATCGTTGCATAGTTCCATTACTACCTGTACTTCCGTCATAATGTCGTTCAATACTATTATTTGTTGTTCCAGAATTATGATTATTGTCATGTATCAAAGAATGACCAGCACCAGTCCATAAATCTGCCGGTTTAGTTATGGATGACGCTGTATTCGTGTTTAGATTTGTGTTACTCGTAGCAGAGAAACGTCGTTGAAGTTTCGTTTTACTTGAACGTCGACAACAAAAACATGAAATAACACTAAATAAGATGATACATAAAATGGCTACACCAGCAACAGCTAGGATTAATAACCAAGTGCTATTTGTTATCAATATAAAACCCCGTTGTTCTTCTATAATAGAAAAAATTCGACACTGTTTAAACTAACAACCGAGTATAGGATACTTACTTGCATATTTAACAGGTTTATCACTTTCAGCATTATCACCATTTGGATAGGATGCATCTAGAACTAAAGAGTAGGTATAAAACATAAATTATTATGTATTCTAAAATTTAAGGGAAAAGTCGTACTTGTTGGCGTTTTATAAATTTTTGTTTCAGGTGGAGATTCGTCATTAAATCGATTTTTTGAAACAATTTTGAATAGGTATTTTGTATTTGGTTTCAAATTTGAGATAATCGTTTCTGTTATATCTGAATTTGTTGTTACTTGCTGTTGGTGGTTGTTGCTCTGATCAACATAATAAATAATGTAAGATCGGATTCCATCAGAATCATCGGGTGGTTGCCATGTGAGTGCCACTTTGAATGGATCTGATGCATCGTTTGTAACGATATTAAATTGTTTTGGTGAATATATCGCATTTGCATATTCTATTGATAAACTATAATCACTTTCCAAATCATTATCAATTGTTTTAACAGCAAATTCATAATTTGTTAATTGTTTTAAATTTTCAATTAATAATGATTGTTCATTCGATGTCAACTCTTCTTGTTTTCTTATTTGACCTTTGTATAATTCATTTATATGAATTTTATAACGGCGTGACGTTGGTAAATGAATCGATTTGGGATACTCTTCATCACTCCATTGTAATAAGACGCTAGTTTTTGAACGAGGTATCACATTTAATTCTAATGGTGTTTTCGGTACTTGATGATCATCATCTTAATAGAAATAACTTGTTAAAACAGTAAACATAGCGTGAAAAGAATTTACAGAACACAGTCGAAATAATTGATTCTTTCTTTCTTTGTTTCTTGTAGTGGACACGAACTTCTATATGCTATTTTAGCTATTATATATAAAAGAACTGTGGATATAATATTACCTTCTGGAGGCATTTGAAAATCGTAAAACTGCGTGTCGAAAACAATGTCATCCTTCTCAGTGATCGGCGTTATTGAAAATATATACTTCTTATTGGCTTCTAAACAACAGATGAAGAGAGAAATGAATGTACATAAACGAGTTCAGTGTTCTTCTACCTAATTTATCGATCGTAACGATCGTTTGATGGATAGGAACAATAAGTGTATATTTATATGGATCGTATACACCATACTGTATACGATACTTTTTTATTGCCGACTCTTTAATTGTTGGCGGATGTAATGTTAATATAATTGAATGGCTAGTTGCATTTATTTCTATTTTGGGAAGCCTATCTCTAACATAGTCATTATTCAACGAATCACTACGACTTGATAAAAGATGGCCTCGTTGACTGTCACTGGATGACCGATGATCATTGCTTAGTGCTGCAATTACCGTTATATGATCGATCAAGATAATTGAAATAAACATATACATAAAAATGAGGACAATCTGGTAAACAATAACATTTTTATAAGAACATGAATCCATTCAGTCATAAAGATTTCCATTCATATGCAAGCATTTCAAAAAATGCGCTTTTATTGTCTAGAACACAAACAACAAACGTATATATTTCAATTGTCTTCTTCAACTGTTGAGAAATTGCTAGAACACCAAATCCTTTTGCTTTTTAAGCTATATCAATCAGCTTATACTATCTCGTACATAAACTTTACTGAGCACTTTGACAGATTATCTGCTGTCATCGAGATTAAAAGCGTTCAAGACTTATCTCTGAGTACGGTTCAATACGGTTTATTACCGAAAAAATGTCGTGAGTCGCTTGTAGTAGTTTTTTTTAATAATAATAAAAATGAAAAATGAAAAACAAAAAACAAAAAAGACAATTTTAAAAAACAACAGATTTTTTACAATGCTTTTTTATTTCCACATTAGAACTAGGATATATTTGCATTTGTCTTGTTTAAATGGTTTTATGCAACATAATAAAAACAAATTTGCCCAAGTTAACAACTGCTTTTTCAGCTAACATACTTTATTCTTTTTCGGCAATTCTTGTTAAATGTTGTTCAACTTCACTTTCTGGCAATACTCTGAAAGTACATTAGACATTACAGTCTATCTTTGAGAATGTGTATAAAACGATTTAATTACCTGAATTTAATATTGTCATTTGTAACAACTGCAATTTCAATTTCACTTGGTTTTAAATCTGTTGATAAAACATTGGCTAATGTTGAAATGGCTAACTACAAGAGAAGTTACCTGTGTTTATGTTGAGATAGAGGAGTATATAATATTTACTTCAATAGCATCTTCATATGCCAAATCACTTTTCTTTTTAATACGTTTTTCTAAAAAGTTATTAGCTTCTGTTTGTTTTACACCGGCACTTGTTGCTTTGAAACCACAAAAATAACCAGCAGGATCAGTTTTGTACAACAGCGGACCTTTTTCATCATCAATACCAAACAAAATCATACCTAAATAGTAAATGGTGAAATTTTAGATACTGTGAAGGAGAAAACGGTCAACTTTTTCTTAAACGATTCTAAAAAGTTCTAAGCTTACACTAATGAGAAATAGATGTAAAGAAGAATATACAGGTGAATGTCAGAAATGTATACTTACTACATCCAAGCGGTCGCATTTCTGCTTCTTGTGTATAAACTTGACTGATATCTGCGATACGACGACATAAAGCATCAACGGGGGTATCATAACCGTATTTATATTTCCAACTGGCAGCTTCATAACGTGCACGCTGTACTTGCCATCTCGAATCGGCTACAGAAAAAAATTCGATAAGATTTTTCACGAAAGTGTTATTTTCAAGGCTTACCAAGCATTCCTGTCATTACACAACCGATTGTCGGCGTAATAGCATGTAAATGTGTAACTGTTGATGGATCAAGTAATTTATCCTTACAAATGGATGAAAATAATTTTGTTTTGCTAATAAAAGGTAAAGTGAGTTAAACTTACTGGAATTTTTTTTTGAGCTATTGCAATAACACAATCTGTACCACGTACAGCAACAGATGTCAAACCGCCTTGATTGATTGCTTTAAATGCATATTCTAAAAGGACAGAAAAAGAAGAGTCAGTTTTTCTTAAAAATTGATAGATTCATATTACTTGCCAACTTGATATAAACGCCCTTCAGGTGAAAAAATTGTTATATCACGATCAAAACCAGCGCTTGCAGTACGACTCATTATATAGATATTATTTTAAATCTGAAAATAAAATGAATTACAAATCTTTCTGAACGATAACTTGATAAGTAAAGTAGCGATAAAATTATCCTTTTTCACAAACGTAAATGGATGAAAGTCATAAAGTCTAGTAATAGAGGAACAAAAATTGAGTAGCTATGCTAGAACAACCGAAAGAAGAACCTATTCGCTATAAAAAATCTCTTGTATCATTATGATTAGCTACTTGTCGATTTACAGTATTTGATGTTGGTGATTTTTCAAAATGTTCAGTTGACGTTGAATCACGTAGCTTTCACTTGGACATCTTTCACACATATATCATTCACTAAATATTATATTGCATTTTCAGCTTGCTCATTCGAGATATATAGATTTGTAATTTGATATTCTGTTATACGTTATTTGATAGATAAAGATGGATACCAAAATAGTGTGTGTCTACTGTTAAATAGTTTTAGCTTGCTTATGTCTTAAAAATCGCCGATTTATCGTGTAGATAATCGTTAAAACTGTGGCGATTTTCACGACATAGGTGGTTGCAGTAAGCGGCGGACGATGTAGCTTCTTTGTGACTGAACTTTGATAGCAGCACTTTAAATATTTTTTTATTAGTATCATAGTATCAAAATAAGCTTACTAATTCTGAACTATACAAATAAAATAAAAGCCGTCAACGTATTACTTATTACACCTTGAGTATAATTTTGACTGACTTCATGATTCAGCAATAAGCTCGACCAATTAGAAAAAGCGTTTACTTGTAACGCTATCTGCAACAGCAACAACGTTTTATTTTATACAAAAGAGACGACTTTTTCATATTATTTTATAGTGTTAGACATTGATAGTAGTAATTTTATTTTAAATAAAAATTACCATTAGTTGTTCCTAAGTGACTAACAAGTGGCCATTTGTTTATGGAAGTTAGATCATCAGAACGACAAATGAGTTCATATTTATTGCGGTGCTAAAAACGAAAACGAGAACTTAGAATTCATCTACGCGTGTTCCAATTTTATCCTTTAGACAAATCGAAACCTTATATGAAGTTTTTGTGAGAAAAGATGGGTGATGCAGCCGTTGATCCAGCTATTATCAGACAAACTCAAGAAACATTAGGACAAATAATAAATGCACCTGCTTTAACGGATAAGTTGTTGAGTCGACCTCCGGTGCAATTTCTTCAAGATATCGTCAAATCGGTAAGAAAAATCATTAATTTACCAGTCAGCTTATCTCTGAATTGCATTGGGCAACATTTAAAAAAGAGATCATATGCTCCCAGCAACAAAACAATCTTTCGCAGGATATTTCAATCATTTTCATGCTTTTTTTATCTAGGTAGTAAAGAAAACCAGATTTTTAAATGGCTTATATACGGATGAAGAGCTCTCACCCGGCTATCTCAAAGACAAAGAGAAGCGTGAGAACAAAACATTATTCATGAAAAAATTGGTCACTGCTGTGTGTAAGTATAAACTTGTGAATAGTTAATATCATTGCAAATCTTACATATCTCTTTCGTTTTTAGCCATAGCTCTGAATGAACCTCCCGTAGTTCGTGTTTCAAAAATTCTCAGTGGACACGAAGCGGATAAAACAAATTTACTTTTACAAGCGTTAGCCAAAGCAGTTACTGCTCGAGTATGTTTACCGGATATTTAGAAATAATTTAGAGCTCAAAATACCATCGCTTATTTTCTTAGGTTGACAGTGATGAAGTAGTAAAACGTACATTGAACAGTCTCAAAGAGAGTACAAACGATGAAAAACCAGAAAAATCTCGGCACGAAGAACATGAGAATGAACCGGACAGAAGTCAAGAACGACAAGAGTCAAGAGGTCAAGAACGAGACCAAGAGAAAAAGTCCGATAGAGAGCATAAAAAAGAACGTGACCGAGAACAGCATCAAGATGGAAAACGTGATAGAGGCGATCGTATTCGTAGTTCCAAAGGAGAACGTTCACATAGATCCACAGAAAAAGAAGCTGAACATACATTAGAGCGAAAATCATCGAAAGAAGACCGTGAACAACCAAGAAAAGATACTGAACGTGATCGACACGAAACCAAACGAGAAATAAGTAAAGTAAGTAAAATTTCTTTTATTTTTGAGCATTCATACTATTTTCTGTTACTTTTATAGGAGAATGCTGAAGATAGCAGCCAAAAACGACGACGAAGCCGTGTTAATGATGACATAGCAAATGGAGATGATAGTGCCAGACGTTCTTCTGTTCAGGATGATGATGAAGACAAAAGAGTATATTTTCTTTAGGAACGAATGTTATGTTTACTATGCGTTAATTTTGTTTTCTTTCAGGATGAAGATGAATCTAATCGCCGTCGAACGAGACCAGCATCAGCTAAAGGCCCACGTAAACAACAAGGTGAACTATTTTATTTCGAACACTAGTCTCAGTCGGCTAGTGGGCAGACAACGTACTTCAAACGTACGGAGTTCGAATCCCGGCAATGGCGGTCGCGTGATTGTCTTGGACAAGCTATCTAATGCTCAATATCTCGATATCTTTGAACACAGATGCAATGGGGTAACCCGATTTCAGTTCCATTGGACTGGAGAGATGAGAGTTAAAATTTAAAAAAGAAAAATTGGTCAAAAAAATAATATTAAATAGTCCTCTCTATTATTGATTCTAATTTCATTTAAATTTCTAGTTACAGTAGACACAAAGAAAGATACTGAAGCCAAACCGGTACCATTAACCTCAACTGACAAAACATCTACAGAAAAATTTACTGAAGAGTATATATTTAAAAAAGTAAGAATTGCTTTTTGATTGTCTTATATGTCTTTCTTTATAGAAGACCAATGACACGACCTGGCACAGCGCGCGCAGCAACCAGTCGCAAACCAATGAAAACAAATGCATCAGACGAAATTACTGGTGGATCAGGAAGGTAATTTAAACTTGCATAAATGGTTATTTTCCGGTAACGTTTTGTTTTGCTTTTTAAAAACCATCGAAAAGACCAAAATGTCGTTATTATTGTTTATCCTGTATTTCTCTAAAATATTTTCAGAGTTGCCAGTGCTCACCGTGGACAAGGAACATTAATTGTTGAAACGAAAAAGAATGATAATGATGATGATGATGATGATAATGATAATTTAGACGATGAAAATTTTCTTATACAAGAAGAAAAACCCACAGGTGGTGATCGATTATCAAAATCTTTTGTACGTGACGTGAATTTTCTTAAGGAACATTATTGAGTTAATTATGTTATATATATTTTAAATAGAAGCAAGATGATGACGAAAAGAGAACTGATGAAGACGGTGATCAACATGGTGCATTAGTGAAAAAAATGATTGAATCAAAACAACAGTTAAAAGATGGCAGTGAAATATCAGCACAAAAAACCGATGTTGTAAGTAGGATACTTACTAGAAGAATAATAAAATAATTATGTCTTTTTTTGTTTTTGTTTATAGAAAACAATTACTCAGACAGATGCTCAACGCAGACGTGAACGTGAAAAGATTCAAAAAGATGTTGATAAACTTCGAGAGACGATACAATCGTTAACGAAAAGGTTAAATTTAAAACTGGAAAAAATCAGAGCAATGATGTATTTTTCATTTCGGTCGAAAATATTTATTATTTTTTTTCATTTAGTGTTGTACCGTTAGGTAAAATGCTTGAATATTTACAAGAAGATTATGAAATGATGGCAAAAGAATTACAAACCCATACAGATGATTATAAGAAGACGATTGCTGAACTTCGAAAAGAGAGATTGTAAGTTAAAATAAATAGAGTAGTCTGGGGTAATTATAACCAGGCACACACTTTTGCTCAGTATTTTACGAATGGTTGAACCATTTTTAGTCGGAGAAAAATAGTGACTACACAGGTAGATACATATGACTTTCAGCTATGCACTGATGAAAAAATTGTCTGAAAATTCATTATCGTTAATTAATGCCATTCAATTTCCAGTGCGCTACTCTTAAATGGTTATAATTACCCCATTTGAGGTAATTATAACCAGTCAACGTACTCCGCTCGGATAATTATAACCATCACAGCAAAAATGGCTGGGACGATGTAAATAAACTTTGATCCCACGGTAAATTCTCATCTTTTTAATTAAAAATTAGTCCCTCTTATAGAGAATTTCGGGCTTTATCCAACCTCTTGAATTTCCAGTCAATCAGTCTTATCCTTAATTACTTAATGAGAAATTATTGAAATTAAAAGACAAGTCATTTTTTTCGATATACACGAACTGGGATAATTATAACCGCTCCGTGCAAATCACACGGAATAAAGAGAAAAATGTTTCCATAGGTTTCCAAAGACCGATTTTCATACTGGGCACATGCTAGAATATTGTTCAGAAGACCATTATCTATGATTACATGTGAAAATCGAAAGAGAAAAAAATGTTTTGATCGTCTGTTCGTGTAAAAAATAATAATTATCAATTTTCAAAACTTTTTTCCTGTCAATATTAGTTTGGTAATTAAGTTGAAAGCTTAATTAGCAATGAAATCGAGAAAAAGTTTAGGTATTTATGAACATTAGAGTATCCTCTATTCGACGCACCTTCTCTTCTTCTAAAAGAACACTGTCAACGTCTGATTTTCAGATGTGATTGTGATCGTTTCCCTTTTTATATTTCAAATGAGAACTTTGCCACTAAACTTTCATTTTTTTTGCAAAACTAATAATATATTTGAAATCAGCATCAAAAACTGAATCGACTGATGTGCGTTTCAGGTGTTTTGCACAACTTCGATTTGTTCGAACTTTTCGACTGAGACTTCTGATAAAAATCAGAAAAAAAAGACAATTTTTACATCAGTGCATAGCTGAAAGTCATATGTATCTACCTGTGTAGTCACTATTTTTCTCCGACTAAAAATGGTTCAACGATTCGTGAAATACTGAGCAAAAGTGTGTGCCTGATTATAATTACCCAAGCCTACTCTATTCTAAATACAAAATTTTACCACTTTTTTATTTATTTATAGTGCTACTGAACAAAGTTTAGAACCATTAAAAACAGCCATGATCGATTTTGATGATCAAATAGCAGATATGAAAAATCGAATTGTATTTATGAAGAAGAAACTTGTGACAAATGAAAAGAAAAATGCTGCAAGACTATTGGATATTATTAAAAAACCAAAATGAATGTGATATGCATTTGTATGACAAAATCTTTTGGCTAATCGATATGATATGATACGCAATACTTTAAGAGGAAGTTTTTTTGAGAAAAAAAAAAAGAAGAAAATTTTCAATAATGCAGTTCTAAGATTATGTATTTCAGAAAAAATTGTTTTTTGTACAGTGTTTTATTTGTTAGTGTGTGTGCGTGTTTTTTATAGAAAATCTCTAATGTTTATTATTGAGCTTTGTTTTTTTTTCTTCCTTTTTATTTTTGCGAGTGTTACTTTATACGCAGTCAACCATATCTATAAATGTGAATATAAAATGCTTTATAAAAAATACTGAAATTGTGTTTATGCTTAGTGAAGTTTGGCATAAACTTTATTTTGCTCTTCACTTTTAAAATTTATTAAATAGCCATTACATTACTAATAATTTCAAACATACGGTTAATAAATCTAAACACCAACATTATCAAACATGAGAGAAATGTAAATTGATTCAAGAGAACGTAATAGCAACACCTATAAGTTTATTTATTATCAATTTTTAGTATGTTGAAGCAGTCAGTTCATCAATGTCACTTTTTTTCGTATGAAGAACATTAGCTGCATAAGCTGCATGATCTAAGAAAAGAAATTTTGCTACGTCAGAACGTGTGGTCAATTTAATAATTTTTTCTTTTAAATCTTGACACGATATTTTTTCTTTTTGTACACGAACTACCAATTGTTCATCAGTCATTCCTTGATTTTCTACCGTCAGATAGGTCAAATGGTAGATACTTTCGTGGATCATATGATATAGCCAATCGAATATTAATTTAGTACGTTCAATATGAAATTCATTTGTTATTATACATAATCTTTTTAATTGCATAGGTTCACATATGCAAACAAGACTAAAATAAGCGTTTCCAATAGTGTCTAATGACCAATTTTCGATTAAAATTTTTTCTTTTTTAATCTTATGACTCATTAAATAATTTGCACCTGCTGTTGCTTCATCAATTGGATACTTAAGATTATCCAGTAGCGGTGGACGATGTGTAGTACCTCGACTTAGTACAAGAAAATAATTTGTTTGATTATCAAGTTCAATTGCACGATCTAAACGAGCTTGAACCCATTTTGACGGTTCTCCAAATTCATTCAACCCACCTCCAGGTATAATTACACAGTCATATTCTGTCATTATTTACATAGATTATCTAATGTATCTATAATAGGCCAAAATATGCATATTAACAATACGAAAATCTCTTAGCCAATTACGATTTATAAGTGGCCATTAAGATGCAAGAGACAAAAATGATCAAACATTAAATTGATAAATCGTACACTATGCTTAAAATAGTCCATAGATAATAATTCGTACCTCATAGTTCTTAGCCGAATACATGATACAATTGTTTAATTTTTTGTACAAAAATGTATACACTATTTATTTAGGGTTAAGTGGAAAAATCTATTAACAATATGTCATTCTCAATAAAAACTAGTCGGCAATCACGCTAGCGAGAGTTGCAAATGCGTTGCGAAGCAGGTTCGGAGATGAAGATTTTGTTTAATAACATACAGCAGTTACATTTGCTTAGTTAGTGTTTGTAATATAATTTCCTCGGAATACAACCTCGGAGAGAGAGTGAAAATCGAAATTGATTAATTTCCTTGTTAAACAAACGTTCTACCATTAATTATGCTCTAACCTTTATCATAACCTAGAGATTTTATCATACACACTGCGCTAATTATCTATAACACAGTAAGGTGTTCGATCGCTAGTCATTGCGTTAGCTATTCGTTGAATACATATAGAGCATGGTCATAAAGTGACTCACACGATATGTGAATACTTTGCTTTAAAAATGCTAATATAACTCAGATTCATTATCCGTTTTTTTTCGAAAGAACTACAAGTCCCAAACATTCAAAACACCTTCTTTCGAGCCTTCTAGTGAATGACTCGACTAACCACAAAGTCTCAAAATAAGACATTTACTAATTCGGTCTCACAGCTCACTGCTCCTGTTTAAAATTTTACAGTAGCCCTTCTAGTTTATGAGAAAATCGTTACAGAAAATGACAGTTTTGTAGCCTAGAAAGTAAACACGCAGTTGATGACAATAATGCGGTATGCTTCGCATCGCATTAATAAAATCGAAGAGAGAAAGAAAGATATTGCAAACAAGATAAAACAATAACAGCAACATGAATGTGTGTGTTTCACTGTTCAAGCTCACACCACAAAAAACTTGAAAGAAATTTGTTTAAAAATATAATGTGAAAAAACATATAACTGCTCATATCTGAGATCATTTTGATTATGCAAGAGTGAGAGAGATTGATCAAATATAAGAGAAGAAAAAAAGTAATGCAAAGCTGTTAAGTCTGATACACTTCATGCTCTAGTCCTTTTATTTTCTTAGTATTTAGTTTTCTATTTTTTGTCTTACCTCTGTTCACATATGTGTGTGCGTGATCTTTTAGTATCATACTGACTGCGGTTCACTTTTTTCATTTTTCTATTTCGTCTATTTTATTTCGTTCATCTATTGTATTTGTTTCGTCTAGTTGTGATCACTATTATTCTAAGTCTATAGACTATATTGTATTATCTTTAGCTATATCTCTGTCTATTTTTTCTTTTTTCTTGTATGTCACATGTCTTTGTTCTTTTTGCTATATATATAAGAAAGCATAAATTTTGAGATAGTTAGTTCGAGTGCATATTGAATACAGAGTTAGTAAGTCGATGGACCAGTTAATCCTTACTTCATGTTAGTCCTGCATATGTATTTTTTATCATTATTTTAAATATACTACATATATCGGATTGGCACTTTGTTTAATTTAGGTTACCGAGGGAGATTTCTTGTCTCATTTAACTAAAAACCCCGGGCTTAACGACTAGTAGAAGTCAAGGGAAAAATAAATGATGACAAAAGTCGAAAAGTAATTATACAGAATTCCCCTGTTTTAGACAATAACACCGGTGTATTTGTTTGTGATTGTTAAATAACAATGAATGCGCAGTTTTGGGCTCTTTTTGTCCTTCTTGTTGGTTATTATTATTTACATTCGACGAATGTCAACGCGTTGTTAATGGACGATAAGCATTTGGGCATGTTTCCAGTAGAATGTCATCTAAACAACAAAAAACAAAAAAATATAGCTAAAGGCAAACAACAGTTGAGATTTTACTCAAAGATTTGTACAGATGAGAAAGTGAGGATTTCCAAATTTGTCAATAGCTCTCTTTTTTGTAGCAGTATTAAAGGAAGGAATTAAAGGAAGGAGTAAATTAAAGAAATTATCTCTTGATTATATTCTGTTCGAGGTAAATGTTGAGTTAGGCCGATATTTCAACAGTAGTTTTAGTCTATGAAACTTATGCATACACGATAAAAAAAGAGCACTTTTTCCAAAAAACATTAGAAGTACATTTCTTGTTTCTGTATGTAGTAGTTTCTCGTTGTCAGTCGTTTCTCAGTATTAAACATATGTAATATTAGATATTGAAAATGAATATATTGATTATATTCTAAAATTGGCAAAAAGTCAATTCAAATTTATGATTTGCATACGCCATAGACAGTCGGTGTCTAAAAATCTCATATATTCAAACAAAATAAATACTTACGAGGGAACCGATTTAACTGTCAAATCGTTTTTTCAACGAGACCTACTGGATTATAGGTTATCGATTATGCTGATTTCAAATATGACCATGGCAGTTGCTTATAGGTCTCCAGACATCCGGTTTCTTGGAAAATCAGCTTTTCAGACACTCTAAAAAATACCCAAAACCTTTTTCTAATGAGACATGATTGTAGCCCGTAAATTTCTGATTAAAATGAGGTATATCCCACCTCTACACGACCTTTCCTTGCAAAGTTATAGAATTCACAAGAAAAGCGCTAAATGTTCATTGTCAGATCAAAGCTACAGAAATAAGAAGAAATTAATTTAGGGCTTTTCGTGTAAATTCTATAACTTTGCAAGGAAAGGTCGTGTAGAGGTGGGAGATGTGTCATTTTAATCAGAAATGTGCGGACTATAATCATGCCTCATTAGAAAAGGGTTTTGGTTATTTTTTAGAGTTTCTGAAAAACTGGTTTTCCAAAAAATCGGATGTCTGGAGACCTATAAGCAACTGCCATGGTCATATTTGAAATCAGCATAGTTGATAACCTATAATCCAGTAGGTCTCATTGAAAAAACGATTTGACAGTTAAATCGGTTCCCTCGTCCGTGTCTAATATTATGTATTTAAGGATATTTTTGTCTAAATCTGTCGTTCTGATACTGAGAAAAGAGCTCCAAATCTTTGATAAAGTTCTTAAGATTCTCCTAGATAAAACTGATTATGTCAAAGAAGATAGTACTCTGGGTATTTTTCGATATCAATTCAAATGGCTGTTTTTCTGAAGGGACTAATGGAAGAAAAACGTGTAGAATCGTAAAAATGACGAAAATTACTTTTGAAATAAGCGTAGAGTATAGAAACTGTTGTTGACGGATAGTCGCAGGAGGTCGAACGTTTTTTCGTAGCACAAGTCAAAGTATATGGTCAACAATACTAATAATAAGATTCAAAGAAGAGTTGATCAAATAGAAGTCGGAAAAACTGGCTTATCCGCCTCTTCCTCCCTTATCTTCCGTTCACAATGAAAATCTTTCTTAGTGTATGATATATTTCTCTACAAAATGAACTCATGAAACTAGATTTAATTTAAAAAAAAGAAAGAAATCATACCATTACTAGTTCCAGTTGATGCTGGAAAAGTTGCTCATGTTTTTAAATAATTGATGAGTAATAGAGCGCAAGTTGTCACTCCAAACCCAGTTAAATATCCAAATATATCAGTAATTGATAAATGTTTCCATTCTTTAAATAATATATTTGATATTATCAACATATATATCGTAAACAAAACATAATAAACGGTTGTCACAATGGGAGCCTTGTTCAAATAATTCATTTGAATAATTATACATACAATAATAATAAATGCACAAAATACAGTTAACCATTGAGAATAAGTGTGAGTATCTGTTAAATATTCTTGATAACCTACTGCCAGACCTTTACAACCAGTAACAGTTATTGAACTGAGTAGTGAGCAAGTTAAAATATAAATAAGGATATTATGTGGACCTGAACGTGACTCTGATATCCTTCTTGTTTTGTAAATATGAAATATATATGTTGTTACGCACCGATCATTCTGAAACTTATTAGAACACACTTGCTCTTATTCCATTAGAAAAATTTAAATTAAGAAGACCTTTTTTCTCAATGTAAGGCTACTCCCAATAAATCCACTTGATAATACTGCTAGTGATATACCAATATAAAAACTTGAATTAAATGTTAACTCATATTTGTCTGCTGTCGATGAATAATTGTTCGTAACACTAGTCAATACACTTTAGCTCCATCCATAAAAGATGATCACAGAACCATTGTGTCCCTCAAAATTTGGAGGAAGCAAAAAAAGTTTTGTTCGATTATTGAAGACGAATTCGATCTCGGAATTTGCTGTAGGTTTCTACAGTCTTGGATTTCATAGTAGGAGGAAATCCATCCTTATAATTATAAAATCCATCCTTATAATTTTTTTTTATTAGAGGATAAGTTTAGAATACAAAATCTTTCATCAATGAAAGAATTCCACGAAACTAGAACGGAAGAGAATAAAAAACTACTGTTAGTTACTAAGAATTTAACCATTACCACCGTCTGTAGCTGTCTGTATGCTGTCTGTGGGTGACTGTGCGTGTCTTCATGTTTTACTATTACCCACGAATCTTTGTGATTTCATTGATTACTTTCAACTTCAAAAAATTCTATCAAACATTCGTCATTACTCCATCAATCATTGATCGATTAATTTAAATCTTGATGTTATAGATCAAAATAAAATGTGACGACATTCATCTTAAATAACATGCAAACCGTATTAATTCTACAATTTTAAAAGAATTGTACACATCAAAATGAAGTCATTTTTAGAGCAAGCGAGCACATTCTCATCAAATAGAAGAAAAAAAATACTTTTTTGGTTGACGGAAATTAAGAACTGAATTGAGAAAGAAATATAGAATAGTATAAAATTTGTTTATTGATTAAGTACTATTAACGTTCTCACTTTAAAGAAAAGGTTGAAAAGTTGAGTCACTTTTTTTATGTGCCCTTTGATGTTGTCTGATCGAACAAAATTAATTAAGAACGAAGTGAGATGACACTTTTACTTTTAATGTTAAATTTTAATTCCACAATGAACATTGATTATTCTTTTCAGCTGTTTATCAAATTTATCCATTTGACAAGTTGCACATTGCACTTCTGTTTAGAAAGTAGGCAGTAACAGATGGGCCAGAAATAATGACACACTTTTGTTCTCTTTTCGCCCGAGCACAACCGACGTTCGAAGATTCCATTCTAAACTCATTCGATAGAGAATTTTCTGCTGTACAAAATCCACCATCATTACATATTATTTCATTATTTTAAAGAATAGTGCAGAGTAGGAATAGGTAAGAAGAATAACTGCGATTTCCTATCAAAATTTTGGTGACTTTTCGTTTTTGTGTAACTTTTCGAGAAATAATGTGGTAACTGAGAGAAGGTGGTATAAAAATGTTCAGCGGATTGAGCGCGCTATCATTCATACTACGCTGCTTATTAGTTTGGCCACCCAAATTGTGAAGCTTTCAGTGCACAAGTTAATCTATACTTTCGGGTAACGTGAGATTTTGAAAAAAGCAGGAAAAGGACTAGCCAAACAACGCCGTGAAAGTGTGCGTTATAGGATTTTGAAGAGCACAAAATTTTCTATCTTCTGAAGTCAGAATGAAGTCTTGGAACTATACGGAGTATAAATAAAAATAGATACATGAATAACCCCATCATTTCAGGATCATCCATTTTTAGTGGCAAAATGTGGGGAAAATTTTTTTTTCTCATTGCGGATTAATTAAATGAAGACGAATTCTTTATACAAAGTACCTGTGATGAATAGCTAACAGAAGCGTTGTTAAATAAACAATTAGGTCAAGTACAAAAATAATTATAATCTGTTCCTTCCGTCGCAGTTATTCTTCTTACCTGTTCCTATTCTGCACTATTCTTTAAAATAATGAAATAATATGTAATGAAAGGTGACGGATTTTGTAGAGCAAAAAATTCTCTATCGAATGAGTTTAGAATGGAATCTTCGAACGTCGGTTGTGCTCGGAAGAAAAGAGAACAAAAGTGTGTCATTATTTCTGATCCGCCCGTTATACAGAACTACAGACTGCACAATATTGAAACGAAGTAGTTCTGTACTCCCTAAGAAATATTGTCTGATTTATGAAATAAAATACCCAATCGCTCAGTCATTCATTTTATTCAACTGTTTTTACTTCTTTTCTCTTGTTTATTTTATCTTTCTTGTGTTTATTTTTCTAAAGATCACCTATTTTTTCAATCAAAAATTCTGAAAATTAACCACCAACAGTTAAATCGTTGACACAAATTATTAAGCCATAGTTGAATCAAAAAAGTAGACCTCATCTATTTCACTACTGTTTTATTAGTCTTCAAATGAAAGCGAAACTTCTCGTTTCTATAATAATAATAGCTTGAATACATAAAACAAAAATAAAATCTAGAACATGTCTAGTAAAAATTCAAAACAATTTTCCATACATTATTATCATATACCGAGGTTTATTTTTTGAAAAGGATATAACAAGGCAGCAAAAAGATGAAGAAAAAAAAAACTAGACGAAAACTGAGATGTTAATATGCACGCACTACAAAACAGTAGAAACAAGAAAATAATTGTCAAATAGAATACGAAAGACACTTTTATGTTTGTAGTAAAAATATTTCATTAAAAAAAAAAAAATTCACCGACATGGAGAGCAGTTGTAGAAAATTTTTCTTAATTAAAGTATAAGTTTAGCACAATATTAACGATGCTCGTGAGTTCATCAATAAATAATTAAAAACTCTCATTCTCTTCAGATATACAAATGTTTAACTAGAGTTTGGGGGCATTTAAACAAATTTTACACATCGACAACTGTGTGGTACGCATTGCAGAACATTTTTTGTTTTTTTTTTATAAGAAAAAACTGTTTGGACTACAATTGTATGTCAAATGAAAATAATTATACAGATAGTTATAGAAAAAATTGGACGCTAAAATTGATGCAATAGTTCAAAAATGTTCATAATAGTCGTCTATTTATCTTTCTTTTACTTCTCACTTTTTTTTTCGTTCATTCAGACATGCATAGCAGACGTTTTTCTATAAAATGACAGACATTTTGAGAGTCTGTACAATTCCTTCTAAACGAATTAGAGCACTTGTTTTAAATGATTGAAAAATAATAACAACAAATGACTAGCTAACGTTGACAATATGATCTGGTGATAAATTTTTTTCATAACGTTGCCACATTTCCCAAAAAAGTTGTTCCAAATGTTTTGTATACAATGCTGTGTCAAATAACGGAGTTGTTAATCGTCTTGACCATACTTTAGCACGTATAGATTGTAAATAAGTACGATCTTTTCCTAAATTTACAGCAATATTTTCATATTCATCATAGGTATTTGCAACTAATTCTGGACATCCTAATGTATATAATAATGATGCACCAACACGTGATGCTAATGTTTCAAGTGGAAGTGATATCATTGGAGTGCCTAGAAAGAAACAAACAAGAAAACTACCAATACTAAAAATTCACATTAGACATTATTTAATTACCAGCCCAAAGAACGTCCATTCCTACGAAAAAAAAGACAAAATGAAGGCACTGCTAGTAAATACTATATTACTAAAAATATATACCTGTTGTATGTCCATTGCATAACGGAGTATCAAGACATATATCGGCTAGTTGCCCACGACGAACATGTTCTTCCTACAAAAACAACAAGCTAATGAAGATCTTAATGCACGTAGTAAGGTGCTCATCGATTGATCGAGACATCAGTCCAATAATTAAAGAATAAATAAAGCAACTATTCTCATTTGCAAGTTCAAAAAATCAAGATGTTTAAAAGATCAAGACCCAACTCCCAACTTACTCCGTTTATTTTTCTTTATTCTTTACTTACAATTACAGTCTACATAATTAGTTCTCTTTCTTCTTCTGTACATATTATTGCTGTTGATTTGAGAAAGACATCGGAAAAACTGAGAATCAAACAAAATATTAAATTTTGTAATCGCATGATGTGTTTCATGGTAATTTTATACTCATTAAGGCAAAACAACAAGAACAAAAAATGGCTTTTTTGCACTTGTATTGCATAAGTGCACGCATGTGCCGCACATGGTCGCGCACATGTTCATTAGATCCGCCATGACCGATAACCTGTAGCAAAATATCAACAAATTATTTAACGCTCAAACAGTTTTTAAGTAAAATGCATTTAACAGAATCAAAAATATATCTTGCGTTTTTCTTAAGACTGTTTTTTAGCTTCAGGGCTTCCACCACGTACAGGAATTCTCGGTAACGATACATCAGAGGAAGTTTTTCTTTTTTTTGATTTGTAGATAACACCTATAGCAAGGAGTTGACTGAGTCCGATTTTTAAATTATGCTTCTATTTTTTATAGAAATGAGGACTTCTAAGAAAGTTTCCAAAGATTTTTCGGATTTTAAGATTCTATTAAGCACCAGAAATCAGATAATAATAAATGCAAAAAACCGGCTCGGTCAACTCCTAGGCAGAGGTGTTGGCTGCAAAACAAAAACAGCCCGAACTCTCCATCATTTACCTGGAATGGGAATTCCTGTGCGTGGTAGACGCCTATTTTTAGCCCTTGTTGGGGCGTCCTCTTACGAATAGTTGCAATTGACGCCAAAATAAATATTTCGTTACCATACTCTGACATGGTCAATATTCCCTGAAAGTTTAGTTCAGATCAGACATACCTGGGCTGAGATAGGCTTCTGAGCCGGAGGGGGGGGGCTTAATCTCCTAAAAGCTTACGGTGTGACACTAAGGAGAATCAATTTGTTTTTATTCTTTGAATACCAAGACGTCGTTTATTTCGGAAAAAAGTAAGAGGCACAAAATTTCACATTAACAGCTTCTTTTTGCTACGTTTTATTTGTTAGCGCTGTGATAGTTAGAAACAATCAACATACTTTTGGTGCTACGTTCGAGAATATTAATTTTGATGTATCAATACCATTCAAAAGAGCGAATTTCACTATATTTTCTTCACCCGCTGCTGGAAAACGTAGCAGCCAAAGCACACTATTTGGCACTCGTCTAAGAATCTACAAACACATGACGATATGAATAAGGTAGATATAAGTATTATTATTATTTGTGCGTACATTACACCAACAAGTCATTGTTTTTGGATCTATTTTGTATAATTGATTAAAATTACAATAAACAATAGCATCTTCTGGTAAACCATATTGTGTACGAGTTGTTAACAACACTGTTTGTGGCACTTCTTCTCCTGTCGCCGCACGACCACTTGTCTAAAAAAGAAAGATGTGTATTACAAAAAAATAAAAAAAAATATAGTAAATTGCTACTCATCTGTACCTGTAGTGTTGTTGTTCCATTTTGTGCTACAATACCGTTGATACTAACTTCACAATGACCTTGCGCTAATAAATGATGTACAGCAGTCGCTTGGGGTAATTCAACAATTGGTGTTATGACTTCTTTTATGTTATGATCATTTTTAGAATTTATTCCAATATCAGAAACTTTAATAGCCAGTTTCTAGAAAGATTAAAAAGCTAAATAATAAAACAGTACGCTCACATTCTACTAAACCAGTGTATAAAGTCACAGTAGAAGAAATGAATAATATCATTCATCAAGTGTTATTCAAGTGTGTTACCTTCACATCACTTCTCTCTAATATTGGTTTTAAATCAGCTGCATTCACAATCAATCGATTATCAGCTCCATCTGATCTTTTACTTTTATCTTCGACTATCACTTTTTCTATCATATGTACAAACATATGTTTATGATCTCCAATAAAAAAAGTATTCGGCATATAAGCTAATTTTTCTGTATATTGTTCACTTAAATCCATCGGTGATGTAACAGCGTCTGTTATAATATAGTCCATAAATGATGCACCACTTGTATTCGGATATCCTAACCACATAACTTGGATGGGTGCTGGTTTTAACGCAAAAAGTTCATTTCTAGCACCTCTTGTATATCCGTTTAAATTTACCAAAATATGAATACCATCCGAATATATACGATCAGCAGCTTGACCATTACATGTAACAGATGACAGATCAATAAAATGTTCAGCTCCACGTTGAATTTTTGCACGAAATGCAGTACCATCATCTGGACTTAACGAATAACAAAATATTTCTACCTTCGTACGATCATGTAAACCAGGAATACTTTGCATGAGATGAGCTGTTGGATGATTACAAAAATCAGAACTAACATAACCTATTCGTAATCGACCAGAGCTTGATTTGAGATCTTTTGGGTATACAAAAGATTTTTTCTGCAATAGTTGAATCTAAGTAGGATAAAAAGAAGAAATATTGACAATTTACTTAAAAGCGTGTTGTATACTTACTCTTTCAAGACAAAGTACTGCGTGTCGTGCTGCTATGCCTCGTCTTTGTTCTGCAGTTAATGGATATAGCATACTGTGATGTGGATGAACGCTCGGCAATCGACTTTTATCTAACTGTTCTTGCACTATAGCAGCAATCTTCTTCAATCTTGCATCATAATCTGTCCAGTCACAAATAATCTAAACATCAAATGTCCATAATATATAGAAAAGATAAGTTTATTCAGTGCTCTCCTACCTGTAAACAATGTGCTAAATTACAATAAGCATCCGGGAAATCTGGTTTTAATTTCAACGCTGTTTTATATGATTTTATTGCATCTGGTATATTGCCTGTATCTTTATGGATCGATGCCAGATTGCTGTGGGCATCGGCAAATGCAGGATTGATATGTATTGCTCGTGCATAACATTGCAGTGCACTTTGTATGTCACCAATTTCCTTCAATGTATTGCCCATATTTGAATATGCATCAGCAAATGTTGGCTGTATACCTGCAATGAAAAAACGTACACACTCCAAATGTTGTTTTGTATTCTCTAAGTCCACGCAAAATGATCAAGAAGAAAAGAAAATATTCTTACTGATAGCGTTTTTATAATGTTGTAATGCATCTTGAAGACGTCCTTGCTGCTGTAATACCGATGCCAAATTTGAATGAGCCGCAGCAAATTCTGGTAACACGTCAAGAGCACGTTTGTATAATAAAATAGCATCTTCAGCATGACCCTGTTCACGACGAATATTAGCCAAATTATTTAATGAATCGGCATGAGTTGGACATAAACGTAATGCTGTATTGTAACATTCTTCAGCATCAGAAACCTAAAATTAAACAGTATACATTTAGTACTTAGTCCAAATTCAATCTCTATAAAACTTTGTGATCAAATATCAGCCTAGCCTCATGTACATGCGCATTGTAAAAACTGTCCGAAATATTCGTCTAGACAACCAGTAACCATTTTATTCATTAGTTTCGACACTAAACGTGTTAAAATTCTGAAACATCAATAATAATTGCTAATGGTCTTTGACAATGCTTTTCTATTCCTTTTTGGAATTTTAAATCAAAGATATATCAGCAACAGTATAGCATATTCTGATTCAGCTACAAATCAGAGATCATCCAGGACCGGTTTATTTCGGCTCGGTCCATATCTGAACTCAAGAATTTTGACCCGATCCGGTTCGATCTGGAGAGAACTCATCAATTTTTTGGAGCGACCCGTAGAATGTATAAGGAACGGATACATTCGGATGTATAGAACGGATGCTCAAAGGACAGTTAACTTCGTCAGCAACATTTTCAAGAGAATATACTGTCTTTTTTCCACATTCAGTGTTGTCTTGTAATATAGAATACTAACTGCAGCTGTTTTGAATTTCATAATTTTTTTTTATTGTAAATTTGACCTTGGACGGTCAGTTTCATATATAAAAACAACTAGTACTGTCACTTGAAATGAACTTATGAATGAAGGTAACAAATGAAAATTCAGATAAAAAACTTTGGATAAACAGTCACGAAGTGTGCTGCGGAAAAATTAACTATAAAATTCTTACAGTAGCTCATTCATCAAATAGTATTTCAGCAGTATTGTATTTCGAAGGGATCTACATTAATTTAGATTGAGCGATTTAATATAGATTGAGCCCTAGTGTGTCTAGCGCCTAAAATCATATATTCATCTTCATAGACATGCTAATTAATTGCAAACAAACTCAATAGACTTCAATTACGTACATCCTTCTTGAAACATTATCATGTGGTTAACGGTAATTCAAAACTCGAGTACAATTTATTTTTCGTTGTATTATACATGGTTTGGTAGAGTTCGTCGAGCTGATTAAGAAATAGTGGCTTTGATTATTTTAAAAATTCTTTTAACAAACATCTACTCGTATTTTGAGATTTTCACCATCAAATTTCAAGTTTTTCGTAAAACTAATGTGACATTTAGAATCAACATCAAAAACTGAGTCGAATGAAGTGTGTCTGGAAAATTTTCAATAGTTTTCATTTCTTGGTGAAAAGCTCGGTTTTTTTTTTTCGATGAAGATAATTCGAAAAACATCGATGTTGTCAAATCGAACAGTGAGGAATCTCATTCGACTCGGTTTTTGATACTGATTCCGAATGTCACATTAGTTTACAAAAAAGTTGAAATTTGATGGTGAAAATCTCAAAATACGAGTATATTTCTACATTTTTCGTCATTGATTTAGAAAAAACGAATTTTCTCGGTAACAGAACAAACAAAAGAAAAAGGCGCTTCATATTTTTAAAGCTCCTTTAATAGCGGTTCTAAAGAAATAAAAAAATCGGTTCCATCTCTTCAGGAAAAAAAACTAAATAGATTCGCGAAATTGTTTGTGACCTTTTTACAGGAGGAGCTAAAGACGTCCATACTGGATAGATCTTTGACTTCAACCTCGATCAGGTATCATTCTCATACTGAGCTTTCGATGTTGAATCTGAAAAAATATTTTCGAAAAGTTAGAAGAACGAAAAAGAAGAGAATGTGAGTTTGTTTGAAACCGAACGGATTTTTGAAATTTTATACCCTTCGAATTTTTTCAATTTTTCTTTCTTAAAGGAATTTTTAAAATAATTAAAACTACTGTTTCTTAATCAGCTCGACGAACTCTACGCAACCATGTATAATAAAACGAAAAATAAATTTTGCTTGAATTTTGAATTAGCGGCACCTTACTTTTCCTTGTACTTTCAATGCATTCGCCAGATTACAATATGCATCGGGAAAATTCGGTTGAATTTCAATAGCACGTCTATATGTTTCAATTGCTAGATCAATAAATCTAAATAACAAAACAGAATACTCACAATGTATAAACTGAAGAAAAAATTGAATTCATCGAACCATCGATGAATGATCGTATCCAAACTTACCCTTGTTCATAATAAACACATGCCAAATTACCATGAATAATTGGATGATTTGGAGCTTAAAATAAGGAGTTTGTGAAATTATGTAAATAATTCAATAGAGTAGCTAAAAATGGACTATTCACCTATATTTAACGCACGTAAATATGCCATAATAGCTCTAAACGAAATATATCCTATCAGACAGTCAACTTCAATAATTAAACCAACTCACCGATCATATATTCTCGCTTCTTTCAATACATTTCCCAAGTTGATATGAGCATCAAGAAAATTAGGATCTAATGCGACAGCCTTAGGATGAAAGTATAAGAGATGTAGACTAAGTTGAAAAAGTAGTAGTATTCTACCTTTTCAAAATGATGTATAGCAAGCCACGTTTCTCCTTGACAATTAAATATACATCCAAGATTACTCCAAGCTACAGCAAAATTTGGCTGTATTTCGATAGCTTTGAGATAACATGCCTGAAACATATTGGCCAAAAATATTCAGTACAACAAAATACATAATAAGAAAGACGCCAACGCATTTCTCATCTACTACGCCAACGCAAAAAAACGAGAAGATTAAGATTCCCAATTCTACCCAGCGGCTATTCTACACCAACGCATGTTAATTTATTATCTTTCTATGCCAACGCTTATGCCATTTTCTGTCCTTTTCATCAAAGAAGAGATATGTGTAAACTCTTCTTGTGCACAAATTTTTTTTCTTACATATATAATCGGTGTCGATATATACATCCTAAAATACGACGATTTCGGTGTTTCTATCAATGTTCAAAAAATTTATATAGATCAGTATGCTATTGCTTATATGTATATTATATAACATTCAAAATGGCACCTGCACCCTCTAAAACGAAGAGTACACAAAATGTTTTAGAAAATAGAGTCAATAAAAAAAAGAAGCCACAGTAACAAAAGGACTTATTAACAGATGCACAACTAATGATCTGAAAATGTCAAATAAAATAGTTGAGAAAAAAAAATTGGAAAAGATGGGCAGAAAACATCAAAAGCAAAGTTAACAATTGAAAAGCGCAGACATTTTTTAACGAAAAGAAGAGATATTTACATACTTTTGCTTCTTCAAGATGTCCAAGAGCTTTTAATAAATTTCCAAGATCATTACGAACACCATATAAATCCTTGAAGAAAAAAGATAGCATAGTGTAGTGTTAATAAAAGTGATCAACGTTGTTTTCTTTTGCTGTCAAAATTTCATACTGGATTATATTGTAGTGCTCTCGCATAGGCATTCACAGCGCCTTCCATATCTCCATTAGAAATGAGTGCTGCTGAATAATTAATATAACCTATAATATATGACGAAAGTGAAATATAAAATGAAAGATGTCACTAAACAATACCGTCAGTAAAATCAGGTTTGATAGCTAATGCTTTCCTATAATGTTCCAGTGCTTCCTTTAACATTCCTTTTTCCTTGTAAACATTACCAAGATTTGAATATGCTTCAGCTAAACGTGGATTCAATTTTGTTGCAAGCAAACTGAATGACATTGACCTAACAGAAACAAAAACAAGACTTATTGTCTGTCAAAAAATACAAAACAAAATCTCTCCATACTGATCATATCTTTTCATTTGAAAATAAATCGAACTTAATAATAATAGTAAACTTGTATTATCCGATTCTTGACGATAAAGTTGGAGACAATGTTGTTCAGCTTGTTCATAATTTCCATTTTGATAATCGCGATTCGCAAGTTCAGCAAGAGCTAATAAACGAATATACAAGAATGAAGAGAAAAAATAAAAATAAAAACACAAGCATACTTTGAAAGTCATAGACGGTGTCCGAGTTTTGATGATGATGATGGTGGTGGTGGTGGTGATGTTGACGATGAGAATGTTGCGCCGACTGACTTGATAGTGATGTTGGGTGAGATGTTGTTGTAACGATATTCATTGAACTATTTTGCTGAAGTGGAAGATCGGTCGAATATTGTATAATGGTCTAGTAAAAAAAGCGCCGCGCAACGTCATTCAAGTTTGGTATAGAATCTTTTAAGCTCAGATCTACATACCGAAGGGATAATTCATGAAAATCAGCAATGCTGAACTGTAAAATATCAGTAAATCATTATCGACAGACAGAACATAAAGATATGAAAAAATTTCTTTTTTCTGCTGCTTTATTTAATGACATCTGAAACAAACTATACAAATACTCAAGACCATGACCACAGATTCGCAGTGCTTTATAGAGTCTCAAGCAAAATTTGAGCTCTTTTCAACTGCTCTTGTGTAGACAAACTTCCATTTCAGACAACAGTTTCAAGAAAATAGAAGAGATATTAAACTATCTCAGTGCAAGACATTCTCGAGCAACTATATATCGTAACGTTCCTACGCCAAAAGAAAGAGTTTAGAAGAACGATTATTATTGCCAGACCGCTTTACAGAATCTGATGGACAAATTAAATCTAAGTTCACTTTTCAGCTAATCGAATTCCGTAAAGCTCTGCTAAATTTTGTGGTCGGAGCATGGCTATATTGTTTCCGAATCTTCCGTTTGACAAAAGAGATATGATGATGTTTGTTGTCGCTTTTTATTTTGATACGTTTTGTTTGGTACGTATCAAGTTAATTTAGAACTACTTATAAAAGCCTTTGTTTCTCTTTAGAAAACCTAGAATCGGTAACACTGAGCAAAAGCTAGGACTACGATTAGAGAGCGAACACTTTTTTTACTTCTTAACCTTCACTGTAACCAAGCATCAAGATCAGGAGGGGGGGGTGTTATCATGAAATTTCTAACTTTCTGCCCAAATCTTTGATGTGACATTTCGCCGCTGAAACGCGATATTGCCGAAAAAACTGTTTATGGCAAATTTTTGTGTTAACTTGCCATGTAGATATTTAATGAGACGAGTATATTTTTTCACTGCGAGAAAGTCTGTTTTTCTACTCTACGCATTTCACGTAGCATTAGTTAATTTTTAAAACTTTTTAGAACCTTTTTGTCACAATTTTTATCCTTCTCCTGGCCAAAAAACAATTGAAATCCCAAACTGTAACGATTAGCCCCTAGGACTTAACATATCTGAACTATATCGATTAGTATAGATTAACATTATTGAAATTATAGATAGATTGTATCACAAGCAGGCTTTCTAATGAGAATTTTGAGCAGCGCGTACATAAGCGTAGTAATTCGTGGATTTTATCGTTCTGTCTTTTCCTATTGGTTGATACTAAGCGTATTTTCAATTTAGTTCGCGTACCGTACGCTTTGGAACAAAGGCGTACGCGTAATGCTAGATCTGATCACAAGAATTTATTTTTCCATGTTTTACTTACAAGCTAATCGTTAGTCCAATCAAATCACTCAAATCAATCTTCTCTGTAACTATGCAATACAAAGTAGTGACGTAGCCAGGATTTTGCTAGTGGGTGGACGTTACCCCAAATTTTTCCAAAGTGGTAGAAATATAAGAAATTTTCACTTGATTTTCTGACACTTCCATATCAGAACCCTGCTGCTACACTTCTTCAGTAGTAATAACCCATTTTGCGGCACATAATCGATAATATCTGTCTTTTTTTTTAGAGGCCGTTTTTTCGAAGAAAAATGAAAAATACTGGAAAAGACCAAAACATCGCAAAAATTTTCGTTTTCCGAAAAATCTCTATAACTTTCCTTTGGTTTGTGCTACACACTCGCGGCTTTCAGATTTGAGTTCCGCGTTGAAAACTAATTTTAGATCAACTAATTTCCGATTCCTCAACCGTTATTTTGAATTTTAGCGAAGCTCGAAACAGGGAAAAGTCGAAAACTGAGACCTTGTTCTCAAAATCCCTACTAGTCTTTCCTGAGAAGGGCTAGCCTTTTGAATTATATATGGAAAGGTGGCCCAACTTTCAAGCTTTAAAAATATGAGAGAGTTTTTGAAAATAATGTTTCCTTGCTGAGATATTCTATTTTTCGTAAATCAGATGCGAAAAAGTCAGAATTCTGCCCGTAATTCTCGATTTTCTCTAGTAGAACTCAGTTTCTATGGGATAAAAACAGCATAGTCGGAATCAGGATCAAACACTGAGTGGAATGATGTGCATTTCGAAATGTTTAGTTGACTTTCATTTTTTTTGTGATAATTTTTCAACGAACCATAACGCTAGGATAGAAATACACATCATTCCACTCAGTGTTTGATCCTGATTCCGACTATGCTGTTTTTATCCCATAGAAACTGAGTTCTACTAGAGAAAATCGAGAATT
>CAJNOQ010000871.1:0-39704 GCA_905250885.1 Didymodactylos carnosus
GAAAGTCCTCAGAATACTCAAAGTCCCACGGGAGTCTTCAGGAGTCCTGAGAAATCCCTTGAAAGTCCCACCTGACTCCTACAGGACCCCGTGACAGGAGTCCCGTGGGAGTTTTACCGGGAGTCTCGACTAGGGAATCGTTTTTATGAAAATACAAAACATTTATTGTGAATTTTTGAAAAATACGAAAAAATAACCGATGCACCCCTATTCTGAACGTCATCCAACGTAAAAGGCTTTTATCAGAACAAGTATTTTGTTTTCAAGCAATGCTCAAATACGTGACGCTGGTAAACTGCGTTATAATCACTTGTATTGTAGCGCTCCATTTTTGTATTTTCTTTAAGGCAATGAAATTTAAGAAGTCGCACCAAAAAGACATACATGTGCACACTGTTTTGGGAACTAAACTAGAAATTTGCCCCGTAAGTGAGCGGTAACAGAAAAACATTAGCTTGTCTCAAGTGCTGCTGAAATGGAGTGTGAAAAATAGTGAAATACTAAATCTTCAAGGAAGGCAACTCGGTCACAAAATCTTAATCATGAAGTGCCCTCGTGGGCGGGAAAGGTTCGAATTAAATTTTATCCTGCCATACATAACTCTTGAAATTTATAACGGCTGATCAAAAACGCGCATCCACAAAAGCCAGTATTGATTTAAATGATGTTTTGTACTTTTGTGTTTCTTAAGCGGAATCACCATAAAGCGCTGAAAAAAAATTTTTTGATCCTCTTTGGGTTTGGTGAAAACTGAACTAATACGGCGACAAATGCGTTTTCGCTTTTTTTCCGCATTCTGGAAAAAATTTCCGCTTTTTCGGCTTTTTATAATGCTGACGATATCAAAGATTTAGTTATCAATTTTCTAGAAGGTTGAAAAAGAAAATCAAAATTTGTTGTGTGCTGTATAAGATTATGAACCATCAGATAAAAATTTATAGTTAATTTTGCATAAATTCATCGTAAATATGTCTGTTAATTAAGATTACTTCATTTTTTTAGAACGTGGCCAAGGTTTGTCTATTCATCACGGTGATCTGACAACTTTACAAGATGATTTTAATACTACAATAATCAACAGTAATTCAAATACTAGTCATCCTCCTAGAACAGCAAGTGCTATTATTAAAACTCCATATTGGTTGTCTGATTATAACGAACGCACAGGTTTAACCGGTGAATTTCCCAGCGACTGTGTCTGTATACTACCAACAATGTCAAAACCATCACAAGATATTTTACAAACATTTATTTTACAATGAACAGATGTGAATAATCAACAAAATGAAAATTTATTGACTGATGGAAATTATGGAGCAGATTTTCATGTTGAGCATGGTTATACCCTAGAAAAATATGCTGAATCAAACTTTCGATTACCATCAAAACGAACATGGTCAAATACATTTGCTCGTCGTGGTTATAATAATAGTGACAAAATATGGGCCTTTCAAAACGGACCGTTAAAACAACCACTACTAGAAAGATTACAAGAAAACAAAGATTTAAATGGAGAAAGGTGTACTTGTTTTATGAATATATTAAAATATATGGGTGATCATGACGAAGACGAGCGATCAATGAATTAACAGATGCCATATTTGATCCAGCTTTAAAACATGTATGTCAGTTCTATTGATACAAATAAAATAAAATGAGATATCGCTGATGTTTCTGTTTAGGAAATTTTGAAAAACGAAATTTATTGTCAGATAATGGAACAGTTAATTACATATGCATCGTTTTGCTGCTTATTTTCAACAAGACGATATGGAAAGTAATGGTAAATATTGCACAGAAAATGGTGCACAAGTCGATTATACACATGTGCCTCTTTATGATATAATTATTACTATTTCATGTTCTTTCGGTAGCCTGGGACAAACGGTCAACATGCATTTTATCAATTAATTCACGAAGGGACAAAGACAAAGTTGATTCCATGTGATTTTATTGTACCAATTGAAACACATAATCCAATTCGTAATCATATACATCATAAAATATTATTGGCTAATTTCTTAGCACAAACGAAAGCATTAATGCGTGGTAAAACAGAAAAAGAAGTTGAAGATGAATTTCGAAAAGAAGGACAAGATATGAAAGATAATACGCTGAAATATCATAAAGTGTTTCGTGGTAATCGTCCAACAAATTCTATCATATTACCGCATATAACACTCTTTACATTAGGCTATTTAATTGCTCTTTATGAACATAAAATATTTGTACAAGGAGTTGTTTGGAATATTAATTCGTTTGATCAATTTAGAGTTGAATTAGGAAAAAAATTGGCAAAAATTATCCTACCTGAATTAGACAAAACTAAACCGGTGACAGCACATGACCCATCAATAAATGGATTGTTAAATTTTATCAATACATATCGAACGTGGGGATCAAAAGAATCGTAATATTTTTGTATTCAGCTGTGTGATAGTTCTCTAGTCCTTAGTAAACATATGACTGACTGACTACATTTCTGCGTCCTTGATTTTTTTCGATTACTATACGACTCATTTTTAACCATAGTTTCATAGAAATACTGTTTTTACTTTATTCGTCTATAATTGTACGCCTACCTTCTAAGAGAACTATAGAATAGAGACCTTTTGCGACAGCTTAAATAATTTTTAAAACTAACTGCTTTTCCTGTCTTTCATTTTATTTATTTATTTATTTTAATCTACTTATTGAATAATAAAAGGTAAAAATGTGAAATGAATGGCTTATTTTATTAACCTTTACTATCTGATGCTTAATTAATTCTAGTTTCAATTACAGTATCAAACAGAGTAAAACGTAGTGTATGAGTGGTAGCAAGTCGTATTTTTTCTGATGCTCTTCGTCTGATTCACAAAGCATTGTTATTTGCTTAGAAATCTCATATATTTCAAGGCTTATTCCCAATGCAAAATAAATTAAGCCTGTTATTAGTCATTCCATGTTCTAATCTTACTATAGAATAGAACTGACATGCACGATAACAAATTCTACCTTCTTTTTCTGAAGAAAAACATTCAAAATAAGTGTTATTTGTGTAACTGATATTTATTAAACTAAATTTACTAAAATTTAACTATTTTTGTTAGACAAAGTCTCGTTTTTAGATAGGTAGGGAAAATCTATATCGCTCATAATGGTAAGTAGTTGCACTATTGTTTGTCTCGTTAAACGTTTTCGTGATGCTTTTTATCTCTTGTTAATAGCAATTCTATCAATCCTTGAGTTTACAACATTAATCATCGATTATTATATTATAATAGGTTTTTCAACACCCGTATTTTCAACATAATTAATTTTAAAAGCTTTTGGACCAGTAAGTTTTGTAAAGCAAACATTTCGCTACAAAATGAGATATTCTACAACTCTGAGGGACTCTTGATTACTGAGTAAACTGGTACATATCTATTTCTCAATGCAGTTAGTAAAACTTCTAGAATTTTTTGTAGAAGTAAAGTAGAAATCTGGTATCTTCAGAACATATAGATATTGGTTAGATATATTCTGGGAAAGAACTCATAACTCTCTTTTTCATTATTGAAATATAAGAAAAACAAAAGACAGTATATTGTACAGCTTGAATAGGTGAAGGTATTTACAGAAAAAACATGACGAAGAAATGTTGTGAAATAAAATCAATATTGTGAATTTTTTAACCATTTATCGTTAGAATTACACTGTCGTTTCTTCTTATAGTTCTAATTTAGAGTTCATTCTTTCAAAGCTAATTTTTCAAATTTCAAACAATAGATTTTTTTCCTTTCAATTAGGTTTTATAGACAAATTCATATCACACGTCTGATAAACCTTGAGACGCGCACGACAGAAAGAGTGATGTTTTGGGGGAGACGGCTCGAATCTCAGAATAATTCTATTTGCTACAAACTATCCAAACACCTATATGATAATGATTTTTATGACAAGATATGCTAAAAAGGGCAGCATATCTTGGGGGGACATTTGAGAACCCTGATCATAACACGAAAAAAGCTGATGTTTGTCAGATTACAATAAGATCGATGAAGATACAGTGCACATGGGATAAAAAAATACACAACTTTTCTCGAACACATACGCCGCGTGGGACACGTAGAAAACATTTGAGTGTTCCCAACAAGTGCCTGAATACCAATTGGTCAGTGTTCAATCATTGCCTGGAAATACGAGGAGTACTGACAGTGTAGCCAAGTGCTCTTCAGCAGACTGTTTGTGCAGCACTGCTGCGATAGAATATTTACGATGCAACCTTAGTGGAAACACACTGTAAAAAAAAGTGTCCTTTGGTGACGTTTAGGGCACATGAAAGTACCCTGTTTTTTGTTTTCACATTGACTGTGACGCACTTAGAACACTTGGATATGCCCTAAACCTTACCAACGAGCACTTTTTTTTCGCAATGCAGGCAGTAAATGTTGGTTAGTTGATATCAACCGTCAATCTTAGTATTAAAGCCCAATTTATTTATCCAAAGATGTTCAGGCATTGCTGGGGAACATTTAAATGTCTTCCAGCACTACTTTAACGAAATGATGACCCTAGTCGAGACTCCCGGCAAAACTCCCACGGGACTCCTGTCACGGGGTCCTGCGGGATCCTGGAGGAGTCAGATGGGACTTTCAAGGGATTTCTCAGGACTCCTGAAGACTCCAGTGGGACTTCTGTGGAGGTTTCGAGTCCTGCGGGAGTCCAACGAAAGTCCTCAGAATACTCAAAGTCACACGGGAGTCTTCGGGAGTCCTGAGAAATCCCTTGAAAGTCCCATCTGACTCCTACAGGATCCCGTGACAGGAGTCCCGTGGGAGTTTTGCCGGGAATCTCGACTAGGGAACGTCATTGGTTAGAATATGGTTTTGGCGCTGCAAAATTGTGTCTCCTCCTAGACGTTTCATCGTAAAACCTTTATTGTTTTTTTATTTTAAAGCTAAGACATTTATCTAAAATTTGATCCGTTGCGATTTTTCAATTTCCTTTTCTGTGCAGAGATAAGTGGCAAATACTCCGCCGAATTACAATTAATTTCAGAGTTCTGACTTAAAATACGTATAGGGAATGCACAGAGGCGAAATTCAAAAATCGCTACGGATCAAATTTTAGATTTAGGTGTCTATTTTCATTTACGAACACTCACTGCGTTCTACTCCTTCCGACAACAAGCAGTGCTGGAAGCGGTTGGGAAACAGTAAACCGGTCCGGTCTGACCAGTTGAAATTATACCTCAAACCGGTGAACAATAGGTAAAAAAGCGTCGAAAAGCTGGCGAAGGTATTTGAAAATCGATTTTCAGAAACAACAGAAACGTTTTTGTTAAAAGCTCTCTTAATGAAATATAAATGATTTATTCTTGAAATATTCTATTTTATTCAACCTAGACGAGTGTTATGAGTGTTTTCTGATAGTTTGTACGAAAAAGCGTTTATTTATTACTTTTAGATCAGTTTCTAAATCTGTGGCAGTGACGATGAACTCAACCTCAAGACTATGGAGCAAAAGGCCATAAACAATTTTGCTGAAGGAAGTAAAACATGTCTCTAAAAACTAAACGATATGGAAGTAATAATTGCGTGTCCCTATCATCATTGTATTGTATCATTATTGTATCATAGAACAAATTCTTAAGAGTAAACTATACACGTCAAATAACGATGACGCACGCCATCAGCGATACGATTAGACATATAGAGGTTTTTTTCTATATTTTGATTAGTCGACTCCAGTTCCATCGAGTTGGTCAGCGATGGAAAAATTTGTTGCTGTACATTTCTAATAAGTTTATTGCTATTTGGGGCCTTTCTTAGAAGACGTTTAGTCCCGAAAGAGAAAGAAGCCGCCATGTCAACATTGTATGTCGGGCATTTGAATCCTCGCACGTTGAAACGTGATATAGAAAAGTTATTTGAGTCATATGGCGAAATAAAACAAGTTCATTTTAAAGGTAGGTCATTCGCATTATATTAAAATAGGATTGTTATTAGTATAATTTTTATATTTAGGGGCATATGCTTTTGTCGATTTCTATGATGGGCATCAAGCGTGTCAATGTGCACATAATCTAAACGGAAAAACTGTACTTGGTGAAAGAATAACTGTTGAACATGTACATGGCAGTGCCGGTATCTGTTATGCTGATCAAGATCGTTTACCCCGTCACAGTAACCCTCCACCGATTCCCTCACCATATCGATCATCAACTAACGGCCGTAGTCATCGTACACCAGAAAGAGAACGTGATCGAAGTTATAAATGTTCATCATCCACATTCAGTAACAAGTACACATCATCGAAACAACGACATCGTGAAAGTTCAAGAGAAAGAAAAGTTTACTCCGGCTCGTCTTCTTCTCAAAAACCGGCATGGATAGATAAATATGGATTACCAACAAGAACAGCATTTAGAATTGTTGTTACAAATCTTTCCCGACGAGTCTCCTGGCAGGTATGTACGCTTCAATCAAATGGTTTAATAAATTAGAGATGGTTTTAGCGATCTTCCTAGACAAATTTTTACTGTTCATGAATACAAAAATAAGTTTTGTTCACGAAGTGAGCATTTTTTCTGAAATTATTCTAGAAAAACATTACGTTAGTCCCTTGCACCAAGTAGAATATAGTATTCCAACAAATAGATTATTCGAAACATCTAAACAACAAATAGACATAAAAATAATGTTTGTTTTCTTCCTTAACATTACTTCTCTTCTGAAAAGAATCTCAAATCTTTTTATCTCTCCCCGAAGATAAGTTCATCTCACGCAGATCTTTAGATCATTTTAATTTATTATAGGATTTGAAAGATTTAATGAGAGAAGCAGGAGAAGTCACCTATGCCGATGCTCATCGACGTAATACACATGAAGCGTATGTAGACTTTTTCTTTAGCAATACCTTATAATGTTTTTTGTTTGTTTCTTTGTTTAGATTTGTTGAATTCATATCATGTAAAGATATGCAAAATGCGATCAAACGTTTTGATTGTACAAATTTGAAAGGCAGGATTATACGTGTTAGTCAAGATCGAGAGAAGTAAGTTAAATTCGTTGTCTTATTACTTTCAAAAATAAATGAACCTTTTTGAATCTTATGTTGATGTTTTTAGTGCTCATCCAACATCATTATCTGATTTTTCACTACGTGAATCTCATGAAACTCGAAATATTTGTTCATCATCGTCTAATCGTCACAATGATAGAAGTGAAGATAGTAACCATCGTTCATCAACAAAAAATTTAAAACGTTCTTATGATGATAATGGTGATTCCATTCCAAATGATAGAAAACGCCAAACAATAGGAAAAGAAAAAAAATTGTCAACAAAACGTCGCTCAGTTTCTTCTCGTTCATCTCAATCCATTAACGGTCACGATAATGATGAATATTTAAATAATGGTAAAAATGGTGTAGACGGTAAATTAGACAAATCAACTGAACGTCATACGTTTAGTCGAAGTATTCATAATGAACACCAGCGAATTCATGCTGAAGCACAGCGAGATGAAAAGAAAAATTAAACGTCATCTGTACAACTCTGGTACAACTCTCGAAGACAAACTCTCATATCCTCATTTTTCTTTAGTTTCTTGTGTTTGACGAAAACAAAAATATTAGTGCATAGATGTAGAGCTAAGTTTTTCTATGCTTGTGTAAATAATGTCTTAATGAGCAAGAGACATTCTTGTGTATGTATATATTATGTGTGCGTGTTTATCGGCGAGAATTTAACTATCTCAGTCTACAACAAGATCATGAACAAAATACTTCAACTTTGTATGTTTGTGTACCGGTGTCAAAGAATATTGCTGAGCCATTATTGGCAAGTCCGTTTGACTTCAATATTTTCTTCAGTAGTTTCCTTCAGCAAACTACCTTTACTTTAGCAAATATGAATTTTTACTAGTCATGAGATAGAAGCTTAGACACAGAACTAGTATAGTTAGTATAGTTGCGATTCTCTGAATCTTGTATGATCAACAGAAATAATGTAAAAAGTTTCCTGTTAGCCTATTCTTTAATTTTTAATCCGTTCCGTTAACCATAGCTTCCTATAGTGTTAATTCCACGGAAGATATACACAGTATGTTTTTCATAATCGTATCTGGTCTTTGATCTGAATCAAATATAGCGCGAAGGTAAATCTGATAATTGATTTTTACTCTTGATCAATAAATTCGGTTTGACCTTACAATACCTGACATTTCTATTTTAAATTTTGGACTATTGCTTCTTTTTTTTCATTTTTTTTGCGTGCAGATGTGAGCAGAATGTGAATGCAAAACTTTCTGCCCTTTTTTTATGATGAACTTCAACGAATATATTAATGATAAAATACGTCTGTGTTTTTTTTATCTATGTTTTTCATTTTGTTCATCATATCATCGTTGTTTTCTTATTTCACATTGAAAATTTCTGAATTTTGTTTTTCTTCGTTTAAATGAATTTATTTCTCCTAAATTGTAAACAAACTAAAAGAAAGAATATTCATTTAAGTTGAACAATAGAGAATGAAAAAGAGACATGGATGTAAATTTAATCAGAACATCTGTTTTATATGTTGTACATTTGTTATTTTTTTGTTATTATTTTCTCTTGTTGTTTCTATTATATACATATTATTATTTTGTTTTATTAGTCTGAAAGAAAGTAAACGGAAAAATAGCTCATTTATCGAAAACCATCTTTAAAATATTTTTTCTTCATAAAATGATAGGTCAATGGTGATAAAAACGTTTTTGATAGAATTTAAGCACAAGCAGTGGTTGGTAATGTATTTTAGATGCGCACACTTTGCCATTATATCTGGCAACAGGATTATCATATTTCTCTGTTTCTTATCGTGATTTTGATTTATTTGAGGGCTAGTAAGTTATGTAGTATTTTCTACATTTCATTTTATTCAATCTATATCTATCTATTAAGGTGTTGCTATTGATCAGAATCAGCACAATGGAGAAAAGAAAAAAGCTGAAGAACTATTATCAGTAACAGTTCCACAGGTAATTTTCTATGCGATATTTCAAATTATTCTAAATAGCTCACTTATTTTTTATTCCAGCATGAATCAAATAAACAAGAACCAAAACAAGCAATTACAGAATCATCCGATAGCTTAGATGATGTATCAGAGACAAAGATAGATGAGAATACTGACAACACTGACAAATATAATGCTGAAGATGACGATTTAACAGTAAGTTCAAGTGAATTATCGAGTAAAAATCAACATTTAGAAGACACAAGCACGAACGATTTGAATAGTGACGATAGTGTGAAAGAAAAAAATACAGCCGATGTATTAAAGCAGCTAAAAAAAGCATTGGCAGATTTTAATATAAACATCAATGAACAAAACGTTATGGATGAGCCAATGGGTGATTTCTCAACGACAAAAGAAACACCATTATCAAATCAAAACAAATTAACAAAAACGATCGAACAGCTTCAGCGGACATTAAAAAAAGCGAAGCCATTATTAATGAATCTAAAGCAATCAAATCAACAAGTAATCAAAATACGATTTGCAACGAAAGAGGATGAAACATCTACGACTACGACGACAACACCGTCTAACACTGATACAATGACAAATTCAATTGATGAAGTTGAGAAAAAAAACGATGAGCAAGAAAGAACTATTAGTGAGTATCTACCAAATTTAAGTGAGTCTGTTTCTCCGTGATATGTTATTGATTAATAACATAGTTTCTTCGAATAAATGTTGGTTAAATGTTCATTTAGCTGGATGGATAGAAACTGATGAAGCTGAAGATACCTCATCGAAGACAGATTTGTTAAAAGACGGTCAAGAACAATTTAACTACGAAGATAATGATATTAGACAATCAAGTGCAACCACTACAACAATGTTTGAAGAATTAGAAGATGATGACGAGAAAAATGAACCATTAACACCAGAATTAGAATTAGCCAATAATTTGTATCATAAGGGTATAAAATTAATCAATGAAACAAAGAAATACCATGCTGAGTAAGTGTGGAGGTCATCATTCCATGTCTTTAGTCATTATATATTCACTTCTAGAGCATACAAGACGTTTTTAAGAGCAGCTGATCTTGGCAGTATTGAAGCAAAAGAAGAATTGGCAATGGAACATTTGATAGGTGAACATCTACCATTGAATTTTACCCGTGCGAAATTATATTTTGAAGAAGGTATTCTTCAAGGATCACCAAGGTCCCATTTTGTAAGTATACAAAAACAAGGTTTGGATTCGATATCAAAAAATTGTTATATTTAGGGTCTTTCATTTATGCACAGTGCTGGTTTAATTGCCAATTCGAGTATTCCAAAGGTTAGTAACATACACATAAACAGAGGGAGAGATGTTATTTTATCTACATTTGTTTCTTTTAGGCGTTGGTTTATTTGACGTTTGCTGCTATTGATGGTGATAGCTTAGCTCAAATGGCTTTGGTACGTTCATTGCACACTGTTGCAAATTTCTATCACTTTTGTTTATTGGTACTTTAGGGTTATCGATACTGGAGAGCAGTGAGTGTTCCACATAGCTGTGAAACAGCTTTACTTTATTACAAACAAGTTGCAACGGAGGGTAAAATTAAATGAGAACATGATTTCTTGTTAGTTTCGCTAATTGTACACTGATGTTCTTTTTCTGTAGTTGCAAGTAAAATTACTTCCTCTACTGGTCAATTAATTCAAAGAATACGTTTATATGATGAAGAAGAACATCCGAGTCAGAATAATATAATGGTTGATGATGATCTCCTTCAGTATTATCAGTTACTTGCCGATAGAGGAGATACACAAGCGCAGGTACTGTTTTGCTATTTCATTAAGAACTTTTCGTTGTTAATTTGAATTCTTAGATTTGATGTATAATTTTGTCCTCTTATTTTAGTATGGACTTGGTCAATTATATTATTTACGAGATACAGCATTCGATAAAGCATTACATTATTTTCGTTTGGCTGCGGAGGGTGGAAATTCAAATGCAATGGCCTATTTAGGAAAATTATTTTCTGAGAAAAATGACTATATTAAACAAAATAATATAACAGCATTAAATTATTTTCAAAAATCTGCGGAGAAAAATAATCCAATGGGACAAGCCGGTGTCGGTATGATGTATTATTATGGAGCTGGGGTTGAGAAAAATTTTGAAAAGGCATTGAAATATTTTCAATTATCATCTAATCAAGGTTACGTTGAAGGACTTTTAATGTTAGGGTATGTGAATTTAAAGTTTTTTATTATGTTTTTAGTATGAATAATATTTATTTTATTTAGAATTATGTATTATAATGGTGATGGTGTACAACGTGATTACAAAATGGCTGTGAAATATTTTAATGCTGCCTCTCAATCGGGACATGCACTCGGTTATTACAATTTGGCACAGATGCATTCAACTGGAACGGGTGTTCTTCGTTCATGTTCGACAGCTGTTGAACTGTTTAAAACTGTGGCTGAACGAGGCCGATGGTCATCGATGTTTAGTGAAGCTTATCATTTATACAAACAAGGACATATTGATCAAGCATTAGGAAAATATTTGTTTCTAGCGGAACTAGGCTACGAGACAGCACAATCAAATGTTGCCTATATTCTTGATCAATCTCAAATTAGTATCTATCCATTTAAAAGTGAATGTTATCGTCGAGCATTAATCTATTGGAATCGTGCAGCTGTACAAGGATTTCATGCTGCTCGAGTTAAACTAGGAGATTATTACTTTTATGGTTATGGCACAGAAAAAAGTTACGAAATAGCCGCCACACATTATAAACTTGCCAGTGATCAAAGTCCAAATCCACAAGCCATGTTCAATTTAGCTTATATGCATGAAAAAGGTTTAGGACTTAAAAAGGTAGTTCATTGTATAAATAAATAAATCATTCAATTCATCATACAAATGAGACGTTTTTGATTCTAGGATATTCATTTGGCAAAACGATTTTATGATATGGCTGCTGAGACAAGTACTGATGCACAATTACCGGTGGCCATTGTTTTATTCAAGCTACATTTAGAATTATTTTGGGAAAAATGCAGAGTGGTACATGATGCTCATATCATTGATAAAAATTTCACTTCTAATTCTTTTTTGTTATTGTTTTTTCTAGTATTCAGAATCAATATTCCACTTTAATTTCACCTCATCATTAACTTCCTATGGTGATGTATATTTGATGGCGGTGCTTGGTGCTTTAATTGGTTATCTATATACAATACGTCGACAACGGGCAAATAGATTATTTATGACACAGGAGCCTCCACGAGTAGATCAACCACCACCAGCTCAGCCGCCTCCAGTTCAAAATATCGGGCAGTAAAAGTTTTTTTAAGTTTTTTTCTTTCTCTGATATTATTGTTATTATTGTTCTTCTTCTTTTTTTTTGTTACATAACTGTATTTCTACTCTATTTTCTTATTATGTTTTCTTTGTTTTGTATTACATTCATTTCCATTTCAAATTTCTTGTATGTTAACATAAATATGGATCAAAACCTGAGTTGAACAAGAAATCAAATTTAGCAGTAAATATTTAAGATTATCTTGATCTTTTATTTCATTAATTTTGATTTTTTTTCTTTTTTTTCTTTATTCTTTTTTTACTTTTCGCTATTTTTCTTCACTGAATTTACTGTACAAACAACAAGAACATATAAAACTATCGTTGTCTAGATTTTTTTGAGACGATAATGAGACTGTTCTCAAACTAATTGATTAAAATGATCACCTATTTATCTCTGTTTATTTTAGATGCATATTTTGAATTATCAAAACAAATGAACATTTAGAAACCACACATTTTTTGTTTCTCCAGTCATATGTCTTATTGTTCGCAATCTATCATTATCAATTTTTACTTAAATCTATTTATTATCATATTATTTTGTAAAATCAAATTTTCAATCACTACTGACCAATATTTTACATCACCGTCATCTCCTTTTGAACAACCATATTGTTCATTTTTTTCTAATCGTGCACCGAGTCCACAACCGGGACTAAGCAATTGCACATGGTTTAATAAAAATAGTTGTTGTCGAGATAATGAAATGCAACTAATTTTCTCTCAGGTATAATATACCTCTTTGTTTCTTTTATATCTATGCAAATATTACAAGTCTAAACATATCATACTCTACTAGACTGTTACTCCATGAAGATTCGACTTTTGATGGTGATACTTCTATATCTTTCTTTCTGTTTTTTAAATTTTAGGTTCGCCCACTTATTGGCTCTTCTCCATTATGTACACGTTTTTTAAATGTTTTAATGTGTTACATTTGCTCACCGGAACAACATCGCTTTTATCGGTCGGAGCGTCTTCATGTATGTCGATCATATTGTGACAATATGTATCGTGCATGTGGCAGCGCACTGATGAAGGGTACCCCAATTCAACAGTTGTATTCAGATGGCACCGAATTTTGTTTAAGTAGACGTTTTGAGGTTCACCATAATGAAGTAGTGAGCGAAAAGACTAATTACACTGCAACATCGCAACAATCACAAGGAAAACGTGAAGAGATGATAGCATGTTTTAACGATAATGTTGATGATGCCAGCGTTCTTGGACGTTCATCGTTTATCGAACGACCAAGTTTTGTCAAAATATTCATAGTTATTATTATTGCAGCTATGCTGAGTTTTCTAATATGTTAATAGGATAAAATGTACGTACATTTTTGTAACTAGATTTTTGTTTTGGTTCTATTTTTATAAATATTTATATTTATTTTTTCTTGTAAGGGTCAGTTCGTACCTATATAATACTCATCTGCAATAACTCAGATCAAAAGAAGATAATAAATTCTATTGTATAATTTTATTTTTTAGTGCTTTAATTATTTTGTACATTTACATGACAAAACCTTCTTCGCATTGATTTCATAAATAAAATTTGATAAAAATTTGTTGAATATTGCCTGCATTTCCTACAACAAATACTTCATGTTGGTAAAACTATTTAAAACGAATATAGTTATTTATATGTTGTCATCTAAATGGAAAATATGAAATGATTTTATTGATCTGTGTTGTTTTCTGTTAATATACATTGTGTCAAGCTATCAACAACTTGTCGCAACCGTTGTTAAAAACATACGAATGACAAGTCATGCAGTACAGAGAGCTCTGTAAAAGAGATTTTTTTTCAGAAAACAAGAACGTAAGCAGCAGCAGCATTTTTGTTAAAACATCCTATAAACCAATCCCTTTACGCTTTCTTTGTGATGCCATAGTATAATTATTCTTTTTGCTCACTACTTCATTGTAGTGAATCTTTATGGAGCGACAGTCTAGTGGAGAGATATACTTAGACTTGCGATCTTTGCGTGGGTATGAAAGAAACAGAGAGGTATATTATACCTGAGAGAAAGTCAATTGCATTTCTAAAACTTGATCAAAAAGATTTTGAATTTTTCCAGTTTATTTCGAGTATTAATCCAATACGACAGGTAACAGAAGATTATTGTCCTGAAAAATATTATGATTCGTGTTATAGAAATGTACAATTGTGCTAACAATAAATGTATAGTTTGTTTCAGAATGATATTGAACGAGAACATTATCTACTTGGCCATTGATTTCTAAAGACTGATGGAGTTTGAAGGCTAATACGGTCATCAGACGGCGTATTTTTGACAAAAAATGTTATTTTAGAGCCTTAGTTAAGGTAAAATAGACTTAACCTGAGATGAATTTGTAAGAAGGACCCCTCTTAGTGAGCAATTTTGGCTTATGATACAGACACGTGCTGTAACTTCTTAAAAAAAACATTTGGGAGTTTAGGAAGACACTTTTTTATAGGTTTTCATATATGCTCATTCTCATGGTTTAAGTAAAAAAAATTTCGAAGTGTTTTCTTCATGATATTCCAGAGGATGGCTTTTGGAAAACCTTATCGTTCGATGCGGACATCAGATTTTTTTCATCAAAAATGTTATTCTGTGATCAGAAATCATTGTCTATTGCGCATAGAATTATTCTAAAGCAAAAAAAAATTATTTTAGAAAACTTTTGGCCAAAAAGCTATAAGGTGGAGGAGCCTTATCTAAATTGTTTTTCAAAAGACTTTTCTGAAACATTTATATGTCATACATCGTCCGATGCAGTTCTTACATTGATTCTGAATATGATCTTATTTTTCAATAAAGCGTTCCTGGACCGAAAAATATGAATTTTATCTTAAAAATCTATTGTTTTTTTTGGAAAATCTCGAGAAAAGCCCGGAAAAGTTTATGCATTTTTATGCATGCACTATAGGTACAGGACACATAGACGAACATTTTGGTGTATTTTTGATTTAGCAAATTTGAGTAAACTCATTATACTGATCACATGTTTAAGAAAACTAAGATTTTTCGGAAAGTAATTTTTTCCGATGTTTTGGGTCAAAAACGAAATCGTTGAAATCGTATTACGTAGTACAATGCGCCTAGAATCAGATTATGGATGATTTTTAATTATAACTTCGTTGGATCTTATAGGAAAGTTGCTTTTATTCAACCAATGTCATCTTTTTACACCCGTTTTTGACCAAGCGTTTTCAGACGATCCTTTATAGTTAGAATCAAAATTGTTTCGACATTAGATAGCCCATATATCAGAGTATATTATCCAGTGTCTCAATCTGAAAAACCACACTTTCGATTTTTGACTAAATATCCCGATCGATGCACATTGTGAGGAGATCTGTAAACACATAAATGAGATTCACGATAAATAATAGCATTATAAATCTCTGTAACAACACCTCTGATAATCGATCGGTTTTGAGTTATAAATAAAATATGTTAATCATCCTTATTTGACCTGAATCATTTGTTACTGTTTTTTCGAAAAAAATACATCAACTCTAGTTTATTTCATTTTTATGCTGAATGTTACATGAACATTGATAAAAAGCTTGTGACATTGAAAGAGCAAAATTCAATATTCTATCAAAAGCTGGAAAAGAATCTCTTACAGAACGTATTGTGATATATCGACATATCGGATATATATATTCAATATTCAAAAACTTAAAATTAGAAAACGAACAATGGAAATACATATTGAAGAATCATGATTATCTTGATTACTTAACTCTTTGAAAAATTAACAAATGAAAGGATGTATATAAGGACAACTGTCGATCACGTGTCAACTAACGACGACAGCAATAAACTGCAACAAAATTAATTTTTCTCATCCTTATCATACTATGCACAAGAGACAATTTTGTTATAAATGGGAATGTATCAGAAAAATATGTCATCAATTATTAGCAACCGTGAAAATCAATTATGCGTTTCAAAAACCATCAGTTATGAAAGGATATTTCTATCACTTCAGAAAAGACATGATAATAAATAAGAAATCGAAGTTAGTCTATCGAATTTTATGCAAAGATTGTGATTTAAAATATTATATCAAAAACAGCACGAATAAAGGAAACACGTATAAAGAAAGATGTCCGGAATAATGTATTAAATTCATCTGTCAGACAATATTTACATCAGAAATTGACAACTCCGACCAACTCCAATCACATTTTCAACTTCAATAAGCACTATTCATCCTTGTTTTATTATTTCCCTTTATTTTATTAGCACTCTAAAAAATAATTTGCCGCATGTGTTGAATACGGCGGCACATTAGTCTGTCACACATGTATCACACGTGTGTCACATCGCAAAAATCGTCCAAAGTTAAAGTTCATATTTTCGCCTTTTTTTAGAAAAAGAGATCTCAGACTTCGACGCCCTGAGTCTCAGTATGTCGCTTAACAATCTCTAAGAGCTCTACTTTTTGAGATAAGGTTAGAACGTATCCATGGCACTTATACACGTGGGGTCGCAAGATATCGGAGAATGATACATGACAACACTCGTTTACGACACGTATTCCCTCTTCCACCTGCAACACAATAATGCGGCACATTTTTTTTAAAGTGAGCAGTTGTTTATTTCGCTTTTTTACAAGGGGACGCACAAAAAAGTCATTTTTTTCAAAATTACATTTCAAGGTCATTAATTTTGAAAGCGTACCTTTTCTCATTCTACATCGGAAAAAAAAAATCATTTTCAGAAAACACCCTTTCTGCCGATGCTGATGTGGTTAGCACGTAGAATATATCAACATTGAACATTATGTTGAACGCGTTATGAAACGAAAAAGTCCGATGCGATGTAATAATATCCAAAACTGTTAGAGAATCAAAGTTGTAGAGTTGGAGTTGAAGGCTCAACTGTTTCAAACGTTTCTAAAAGAAAGCTTAACTCGGGATGTAGAATCAACATAATCGAATTTCGATAATTTTTAAATTCTTGCACTAGAATCCAATTGAAAAAGATGGAGAAAGTATTTTTACAAATGACAGTTATCGTACAATGATATAAAACATTCTGTAATAACTTTTGACTAATATTAGTTGTTATTAGTGCCACTATCTTTATCTGTACATCACGTCTATTTATTGAAATACTTGTCTTCGATCATAATAAGCTTAGTTCTTTCAACTTTACATTCTAATATAAAGTGAAACGTGCAAGACTATTTCTCTTTTCGTTCTTTGTTATGCATATAATAGTCAAATGCCACTATAGTTGTTATTCATGCCTGATGACGATGTTAGAATAACGTCGAAAGCTCGCATAATTAATAAGAGAATTTTGGTAAAAGTTAAAAATGATTTTTGTAGCAGTTTAGCACTATTTATTCCTTTTCTTTATTCTTATTTATATCATCCGTTTCCGTCAATGTTTCTTCCAAATGTGCTGCTTTTTCTTTCCTCTTCTACATGATAATCCATTGTTTAGCAGTAATTCAAAATGTCGATCTGCTTCAATAAGTTGTTTTTATTAATGTTAAGTAAACTCTTTTCTTCGTCAAATATGATGATCTTGCACTTTTTTTGACTAAAAATCAAATCATGTACTATTTTAATAAAATATTATGCGTGTTTTCGTACGAAATTACGTTGAAAACTCAATTTTTCACGGTTTTGTGCTCAATTCTTTCATATCCAGTAATTTAATGTATCTGTTCCGCTGTTTAACACACTAGTAAAAAAATGAAGCAATGATTCTCACACGAATACTCTCTATTTCAAAGGATGGCGGTTTTTCCGTAGCCAACATTGTAGTCAATTGTACTGATAATCTTATGACACTATTACAATATACAAATCTGAATGTTGTTCGCTATTATTCTGTTAACTAGAATTTCATCACGACTTATATCGTACAAGTAATAAAACAAATGGTGGTACTTTTTTTTTTATACCTATAATTATTCATATTTAATAAATAATATGTTGATCAAAATGTAATTAAGATATATTCTTATTCAAGCTACCGCCAATGATAAGTTTTTTGTTTCGTTTTAACGAGAAAAATAAAATATTTCTTCACTAACGGTTTTCTTCTAGAGGGAAAATATTATATTGTAAATATCTATTATTGGCAATTCATTTCATATTGTCTGAGCTCGCTTAAAATATTATATTAAGATGAATATTCAATTCATTACAAAAAAAACCTTTGATGTTACGAAAAAAATATGTCATGTATTTTACCACACTTTTAACAATTTAAAAAATTAGATTAAGCGTTACAAAACTCGCGTGTGATATTTGTTACTAGACTATCCAAAGAAGCATAAATGGATGGAATGTACTGATGAAACATAATAATACCAACAATTTAACTTTTTCTTATATACTTCATAGAAAGCCACAATGATCTCGTCACTCGTTAACGTAAGATGATAAAATTTTGTCTATAATAAACCTAAAACATCAGTATAAATTCTTATAGGCATGAAAAAACAAACTTTATTATGTATTATTTAGTTATAAAGCATGAATGAAAAGATTAGATTACAGACAATCTCAGCCGCTGGCAACGCTAATATCATAGGAGATATTATCATATTTAATGGAACAGACGTTAGATTTATTGGTGAAAAAATATTGTATTTTAACTTGTGCAACAATTTCACTCCTGAAAGATATTTTTTATAAAGTGCAATTTAGGATTAAAATAATTGATAGTTTTAAAGTTTAATAAAGAATATTCACAAGAGACCACCGATTAAAAGATGTTAGACCATCGATTATTAAGAAGTGACTCGGTGTGTTATATTTTATTATTTTTCTCGCTCCTCTATTACAACGATATTTATTTACGTGCGTATAGTGGTTAAAAGTGCTAACAAAGTAGATATCAATTATTATCTTTGTTAAAAGCATCATTAAAAGGCAACGGGAAACATGACACATATACTGATTAATTTAATGAATATGACAATAATTTAAAATTGCATTCGTCCTGTTAGACTAGTGTACAAAGATGTTTCTCTTTCTACTGATCTTAAAATGGCATCCATTTCTCTTCTCAAATAAAATGATAATGTTTGTAAATGATGAAATATTTGTAGTAGCACACGTTTTCTCTATGAAATCCCTAATGTCTACAAAACACACATTTCTTCTCTAGTGGAGAGATAATCGATAAGTCAGTAATTTGTTAGACATTCGGATATTCAATTTAATATACAACTATGTCTGATGGTTATGATCGATATGTACTGACTATTACCAAAAAGAATGTGGATAACACAAATTCAACACATTATTTAGATTAATTTTTTTGGTTATAAATGGTGAAATATTTTTAGTAACAATTAAAAAGTAGTTTACATTAATCATTCATCAGTCTCTATCATCATCACTCGGAAATTAATTAGGAGAAAACGATCTACATTCAAATTACTAATTAATAAAGACACAATTTGTCTAAATATTACTATAAACACATTTTACAAAATTTCGATAGTTATCTATTTTGTTTCTTCATTATTTGCGTATAGAAAATGTCAAATTATTTTCTATATAATAAGATATAGAGATAGAATAATTTTATTTTCATTGTGCGAAAAACCAACCGTTTGAATTCATATTAAATATATATAGATCTAGAAATATGAACGCTAAAAAAATAAGAAATATTTATTCACGTATGACGAAATGTTATTGATAAAAAAGAGAAATGGTTTTATTCTTTTTCTTCATTCATAAACCATTTCTCTTGTATTTTTGTCGTTGAAATTCTTTAAAAAATATGTCTGTTAAAATTTCTCTCTTCTCTCTCTCTCTCTCTCTATCTCTCTATCTCTCTCTCTAAAACTCTAACATAATATAGTTTAATTGACTTTTCACTATGAAAAATAAGAACAAAAAAAACACGAAAAAAAAACGATCATTATTTATATTGATCAAAAGATTTTTATCAAAATAAATGTTCAACAGTATTGTTTATCATACCACTCATTTGGGAATAAAGATTGATAGTAGATGGATGAGTATGACTAAAAAATTCTAACGAAATTACACCCCAATACTTCATCATTTATACATAACACTTGATAACGACATAAGTAAGTGAGATAGATTTATTTATATTAAGGTAAAAGAAATGACAATCGAAAGAAATATATTATGTTTTTGGAAACATCAATAGAATAAAAATAAACTACTTCTATAACTGATCCATGTGGATAAGCGGAGGAGGAGTGGGGGAAGTAAAGTTTTTCTTAATTCTTTTGATCCTTTAGTAATGAAGAGTATTTATTATATTACAACAAAATTAATAAATGTCTGTAACGTTCGTTTGAGAAAAACTAAATAAATCAACTGAAATAGACGTAAATACGTTGAAAGATAATTTAAATCTAAAACGAACGAGATAATTAATTGTGATGGGTGTTTCGAATATGTAAATATATCAGTCATTTCGACAAAAAAAAAAATTGAAGAAAAAAAGAACATTCTACTAGACATTAGTCCAAAGAATAGTTAATAAAACCTACTATTTCATCGAAATATTCTTTAATTCTTGAGTACAAAACTAGATAAAGATTACAAATCCAATATCACACCTTCACTATAATGTTTTATGCGTGTGTGCATCAATTTTCTTAGTAATTTATGTTTTTCTCTTGTTGATGTATAATCATCGTGTATCGACCATAGATCTCATGATATAGTTGGTACAGATGATAATGATCTCAAAACATTTTACTTGAAACATGACATTTGTCTGTAATGTATATATTCTAACTTCATTATATTATTGTTCTATCTTTCAATACCATGATATTGCTGCTAGTACTACTATTACCAACAACAACAGTATACTGATAAATATCAGTATCATCTTCTTTTGTTTTGATGTTTGAGTAAAGAAAGAGAGAGAGAGAGACAGAGTTTAGAGATTTATGTGTGTGTGTGTGTGTGTGTTTTTTTTTTCTATTTCCTTCAAATAAAACAGATCTCTCCCATTCGTGTCACCTCTTATTAGTAAGATGTATACAGCGGAAATTATATCGTATACTTAAACGAAAATCTCAAGTATATGTTTCTTTTTTTTTACTGGGATGAGATAGGAAAAAGAGCGTGAGACAATATCATTAACACAACTTGTTTCTTTATAACATACACTGAAAGACTTCAAGTTTTTTATCGTAATTAAAAACACAAAAGAGTTTTTTCTCGTTCTCTCTCTCTCTCTCTTTCTCTCTCATTAGTACATATTATCTATTTAGCGGTGAGTTTAAATGATTATTTTATGACTAAACTAGATAATGCAAGAGAGATTTACAAATTGTGTTTTTATAGAACATTTCAAATCAACTTTATAAATAAGATTTATTTATAAAAATAATTCAATATGGTAGATATTTAACAACGAAGAATAATTAATTCTAGAAAACTATCGGATACAATTTATTTTTATTTATCTATATTTTTTTTCATCCATTTCGATTAGATGGTAAAAGAAAATAATTTTTTTTTTTTTTAAGAAATTATCGATAAAAATTGTAAAGATAAATGACAGATGGGACAATTGATGTTTTTTTATTTTTTCCTTAAAATTTTTTCTAGATTGGTTCAGATGCCAATGCGTATTAAATCTCTTAATTATAGACTGTTTTATTTTTTATCTCTCTTTAGATTTTTTTTTATTGTTTAACAGCACGTCTATTTTTCTTTTTTTATTTGATAAAATACAATCTTTTGCGTTTGAATATGAACGCATATTCAACTAACGATATTTACTATTTTTAAAATTATTTAGTAATTAAATAAAATGTCATTCATATGATTGTATGAGAAAGAAGAAAAAATAAATGACGATGTATATACATAAAGCGCATCAATAATTTATCTATATCTCGAATTTTATTGTTATTGTTAAATATAAGTATCATCTGATATCACTGATATCAAATAAATTTTTGTTATCAGTATTATTTGATCATATTACATGGATGAGACATTATTAGTAATTTCATCATCAACACTGTCGTCACGATCACTAACAACAACAACAACAGCAACAGTTAACAATAGTGTTGTATCATCACTATTATCAAACGAAAGCTCAACAGAGGGTACTTTAGCTGATGTTTGTAATAACTTTCATGTAAGTAAAACAAAAAAAACGTTTTAATTTAGATAAAAACAATAATTCTCTTGTGAAAACAGAGGTTATCACTCATTATTTTAGCTTGACATAGCAATAATAACTATATTTGTTGACACTACTTAACCCACATATACAGACATCCACTATATTATTGTCCTGTCTGTCAAAGTCTATCTGTTCGTATATAAATAAATATTTTATCTATCTCAAAAATTTCTTCTAAATTCAAAAGTTTAAAATTGATGATATTTCGTTTTTCGTCAAGAATTTTAAATGGTTCATTACTCTATAACTATTTATACATATTTATATTTCATAAAAAAGTAAAGAAGATACTGTTGATCGATATCCATTCTTACATGTTAATTAAATAATATCATGATGAATTAACGCATTTGACTGTGAAATATTGTTTTTTTCAGTTTTATACAGGAACAGATAGAAGGAAGAAAATAAACGGAGATGAGTTAAAGCAAGAATAACGTTTTCTTGAGATTAACAACCAACACACTACTCAAAAAAAAACAACAACGAAAAATCAGCAATCATAGTTTTAGCAAGGAGAGAAACTACTTCTAATGTAATCATTGTTCATACCATCCACAGATCTATTCTAAATATAGAATCATCCTTCTTTTTTGCATGTGAAAGTTTACTTGTTCTCAGATGCTTTTTTCATTACAAGATCCTTAAGTTAAGTTGTTTTCTGTATTATTATTATTATTATGTTTCAATCATTGGAACAAGTCTTCATTGCTCATTAGTTCCAACAAGCGTTACTAATTTAATTGATTGAAGTCTACATTGTTTTTTTTTCTCGACAAATGAGTGGCCTTGCATTGTATTAAAATATTTTTATTGTAATTTGTTCTATCTAGGCCCAAGTAGAGTTCTACGATCGCACTTATTTTTTCCGTTTTCTTATGTTTTCTTTTTCTTCTCAATTCTTCAAAATAAAAAAATATGACTTCGTTGAATTTTAGATTAGCTATAGAAAAACAAGAAACATAATCGCTTTTAAAAAGAAAGTTAATCTTTAAAATTGTTTTGATACTTTACATAAACTGTCTTTTCTTTTAAAACAAATTAGTCGAGTTTTTTAATTTTTGTTGTTGTTGTTGATAAATATGACCATTTGTTCAATACTATTCAACTTTCTCGATTAAATAAGTAGTCGTTCAGTATGATTATTATTATTATTATTATGAAAAAACAAATTTAACGGTAAGACTTTTATTGTCTCTCATAATTAGAATAATATGTTTAACTTGAATATTATAATTTAAATTGATAAAATAATAAAAATGAATTTTTCTCGAACATATTTACTTAAAACTATTATTAAGTGAATATTTTTCTTCTTAATAGTTAATATTTGAAAATTTTTATATTTATTGTTTTAGCTCATTGTTTTTTTATGCATTATATTCGTTCTTATTGTATCCAGCAACATATCTGTTATAATTCAACTTGGATGTTCAAAAAAACGTCACAGTCGAATGAGTTTTTTTCTTCTAAATCTTGCTTATGCAGGTATGTACAAAAATTTCTTTTTTTTGCTTCTTAGATAATGCGTTAGCTGACAACATCTATCCTTAATTTATTGAAAAACGGAAATAAAAAACTTGTTTACATATCCGCCCTTTTTATTCTACTAAACAAGAAAAACCACAGACAAACAATCCTTGACTCGAATTTTTTACATTTGTATTTTCTCAAAAAATAAAAAAATCAATCTCTAGAAAACATCGTTTATTAATTTGATTACAAAAAAAAAAAATTATACGACTCTTAATATCGCCAATGAAAGCTGATTAAGCAAAAGAAAAAGGAAGGATATTTCGATTTTAAATGTCACTCCTTTAAATATTTTTTTTTTTATGCATGAGAGACGAGAAAGTTCGATAAAATATTCACAAGACAAAATAGAAAATTACACAAACTCAATAACACATGAACACATCGTTCATATAAATTCAGTTAAGCGAGATAATATCGTGAGAAAAACAAAACAATAAAAAAACAGAAAAAAACAGATATTCATTATCATTCAAGATTCTATCCACTTGTACTGATCTTACCGTGTTGTTGATAATTTTAATTATTCAAGTAACTCTTTCTTAATTAGGAAAGAGAAATAAGATAAAAAACTTTAGACTAAATGACTACGGCTGGCATATAAACGGCCACTTATTCATCTTATAAGGTCCAATGTATTCATCACGCACTTCGAAAATACTGTGTTCGAACCTTGGCCCCGGCAAAGCCATGTAATAACCTTGGACAAGTTACTTATGTCTTAGTGCCTCGGGTCATCCGTCCAATAGCATACTCGCTACCCCAAGCAAATATCACCTATGGGAAAAATCTAGATACATTTCGTCTATAATCGGGCGATACACGACTAGTTGTCATCTAGATTACTAGTTGGAAAAGGGACTTTTAACTAGATGCTTCTTCAGGTACATCTAGTAATAATTAAATCGATCAATTATCGAGCGATAAATCGATAGTTGCAACTAGAAAAAATCTAGTAATCGCCCAATTACTAGATTTCCATTGTCGTTACACAATAGTTGTGATCGAGTAAAAATCTAGTAATCTAGATGAATCGGGCAACACTAGATTTTTTTTTGACGCTTCGGACGTTCTGTCGTACAATAAACTTATCCGCGGTTGTTTTCCGCTAGCCGTCAAAGATAGCCATCATGAGTTACTTTCTACGTCTTTTCATGTAGAAAGTGGCTCCTGACGGCTATCTTTGACGGCTAGTGGAAAACAACCCTTATCCACCTAATCTTCGTGATTTTCCAGAAAGCTAATATGTGGTTAGTGAGTGTGTATGGTGTGGGGAACTCAAATAATTGGGGAAAAGAACTCTCCATTAGCCTATGCTTCTGGCCGGAGCTGCAGCTGATAACTAGTGACAAGATGGGTGATTTTCCGACGCTTCTCAACTGCAGGAAAGATATTGATCTAATGAAACTGCCATTCGGCAGTACCCTATACCGGTAACGATAGCCTCAAGGCGGAGTATTCTTTCTTCCTTCCTTCCCTGTGACTAGTAGATGTGTATGGGAAGCTCAAACAGTTGGACGAACGAACTCCACGTAAGATTAGTTTCCTGGCTAGAACTGGGGTCTATGACTAGTAACGATATGGATAACAATGTCAGCAAGTTATCAACTATAGAAAGATAGCAAGATATTGACAGTGATACTTGTTAAAACTCTACACTGATAACAGTAACTACAAGACAGAATAGTCTTTGTTCTGTTTGATGAGAAAATCCTAAGGGACAGTCAATCAGAAAACCGACATGAAATGTCAAAACCTTTGAGCCGCAAAATATTTTGATTTGTTAATGGATCATTCAAATCTAAATTGTATAGAATATAGAAATCTTTGTCATAATCAGTATCTTGATGAATCGTCTTTTAATCGTCAGAATATAAAATAGATTACATCCAGTCCCTTGTGCACATCGAAAATTACTATTTGTTCATAAATGACTAAACATATAAACTGAAGACTTTACTATAAAGTAAAAATTTATCTCAGAATGTTGTCAAAACTTGTCAAAAGTTGAAACGAAGTTCATTAGCCTTACAAAATAATGTGATGAAATAGGAAAATTAAAATTATGACACATAAACAGAAATTATCTTGAGAAAGAAAAGTAACTTTAACAAACTGTTGCTTCACAACCTAATAGTTTGTGACTAGATATAAAATTATATTATTTAGATTTATTAGTTGGTCTATTGCTCGTCACAAGAGATATAATTGAAAAAAGTTGTATCCCTTTTATTCTTGGCGGTATTGGATGTCGTATAATTAGTTTCATACAGGTAGTTATATTGTCATTTAAAGAAGACTTTTTACATAATAATTCCTCTATTTCTAGGTGACAATTGCTTATAATTCAAGGTTCGTTAAATAAAAATTTTCTCACTCTCTAATTTATCGACTTTTTTTTTAATCTTCTTTAAACTAGCTACGTACTCGTTTGTGTTTCCATTGATCGATTATATGCAATTGTCCGACCGATGGATTTACGTACAGCATCATCAGGTATTGAATGTTAACTACGAGTCAATCAATAATGTCTCTGATTATTACTAATAAGTTTTCTTTTTATTTAATTTTTCTTCTAGCATTTCGGTATACATTGATTTTGGGTAAGTAAAAAGATATTTTTTTATTATTTTAAAACATTTTTTTATGTGATTTTAGCATCATGGATAATATCAATAACTTTTGCTTCTAGTCAATTATTTTTGAGAGATACTGACATAATTCGAGGAATGCGTGTATGCGGAAATCGATCGGATGTCAGAAATTGGAATGTATGTTTTAATAAGACAGAAATTCACATATTATTGTCATTTTAACTCTCATTTTTACTTTTAAGATTTATGTATATTTTCTTTTTATAACTGTATATCTGGCACCATTAATTATCATAACTATTTGTTATATAATCATTATTGATATCATATGGAAGAAGAGTAGTTTAAAAAAGAATCATGTTGAAAAAGAACAATCAAAAATTATGGCATTTATGTCATTCAAACGTTCAGTGTCTGGTATGTAAATATACACAGAGCACCTAATATACATAAATTTATCACATCTTTTGTTTTCTTCGTCTTCTTCAGAAGATAAGCACATTGAAAACTCTATTCGCAATGCAGGATCATTAGGAGTAATTCCACGAGCAAAAATTAAAACAGTTAAAATGACACTGGTCATTGTAATAGGTAACTAAAACTAAATTTTACATCAGTTTTGTTAATTAACTATTTTTAGCATTCACGGCCTGTTGGTCTCCTTGTTTTTTATTAATGATTATGGGTACATTAAACATGATACGAGATCACAGAGTTATACGTGTAACAAGCAGCATGTGTTACTTGAATTCGTTAGCAAATCCGTTGATTTACTGGTTATTTGCAACAAATTTTTGTTTAAGATACAGGTAGGTTTTCCTCCAAATATTACTTATAAATGAAAAACTGATCCCTTGAAATCAGTTAGCGATTTAGAGTACAATAAGCTATTTATAAATTTAATTTCAAAAAATATATATCATGCCCAAAAATTGCGATGTAAAATTGATAGACAGAGGGGTGTGATATCAACATGCTGTTTTTGTAATCGCTCAGCAAACTTTTTACATTTATAGAAATCGTTTTCGATCCCCTGATGTCAAAAGTACGCTTGTATGTACATAAGAAAGGAGGGTTCGGCAAGTATTATGTAAGTTTAATAGGACGTTCATAGTGTCGTTTTACATTCTTCAATACCTACGATCATTTTTCCTCAATCAGGTGCTTTAATGAAGACCTGTTTAAGGAATTTTGATTCTAGAAAAAGTAGTCAGATTGTAGTAGTTTTGTGTTTTGTGTGTATATGACTTGTTGTTTTCTTTTACAAGACAGTATACCGAACAATGAAAAGATTATTATTTTCGAAATTAAAACTAAAAATGTCATGAAAAATCTTGGAAACAAGAATACAAGAAATGGGCTAATTACTAGTGGCAATATGTACAAATCATTTTTTTTGAATTTTTAGACAAAATTTAACTAGAAACAAGCGTCGACCATCGTTTACATCTTCAGTAAATAAGCATAGTTTTGGTTCACGACGACAAACAAGTGAACATCTGCGACACGATTTATCTGCGACAACACGAGTTATTCATACAAATTCAAAATCATCGTACAATCATAGTCTATGATAATCGATTACTAATCTCATTGACATAACTATTTAGTAAAGAATAAATCTTTGGTATTAAAGCTCACGTTGCTTCCAGTGATCTTCTTTCTTTTGCTCAGCTATTTCGTTTTTCTGCTAGTTTTTATGATATTATATGTAAGTGAAATGTGTAATAAAATTAACAAAATTTAATAAACAATAATTCAAAAAAATGTTGTATCTTCAGAAAAAGCTCCTGCTATCCGCACCTCGTCTTGAGTCAACATAGCGTACATACGTTGGGGACTTTGTCGAGATCTTCCATTTACTGGACGTGATGTGGATGCTCGTAGAATGTATTCTTTTCCCGCTGGTGGTGAGGGAAATTTATTTTTGATATTGATATTTGGTGTTGACGTTGTAGAAGTTGTGGTCTAAACACAATTTCATACTCAAATTATTTTTAAAACACTACTATACCAAAAGATCAATGAACGTTACCTGACTAGATGATGAATTAACTTGTGATTGAAACATTTTAACAATGGTTTTTCCGAGACAACTTTTCGGACCACCAATAACGGGTACTTCGGGTTTTGTATGTAATTCAGAGATAAAACGCGTCATTTCGATCTTGATAAGAGCGAAAAAAATAGTACTATTCAAACAGTAGATCTCATACCTTTTCATGTGCATTTAAATCCGAAGTAAAAAATTTTTGTTGAAATGATTGAAATCGGCATATGTGCCGCTCAATTAACGATAGACATTGTATAAATTCCTGAAAAATAGTATCAATTCGCATTTATTGCCTATTCAGTCAACTTTTCGCTCACCTGTTGAAGTTTCTTTCTCTTATCGTCTTTTCCTTTCACTATTCGAACTGCTTTTTCGTATACAGTCTCGAGTAACGGAGATGCATTTTCTTCACCCATATCTTCAGCTAAAAGATATATTATATGATGATTATTTACTTATAAAGCTAAAAATATGACATATATACCATTACTAGCCACTCGGTCATATGTTGCATGCAACAGTATAGGTATCAACTGTTCTAAAAGTTCTCCAGGCGATAATGCCGATAAGTTTTGTAATATCTAAATAGTCAAATACTGCTGTCATGTTAACATAATCAATATCGTATCAATGAAACACAAACTTTTTCTGCTTCTTTAACATCATCAAATAAACGTTTTTGTTTTCGTACAGGAACACATTTTGCTTGTGACCACACTTCTAACCAAAGATTTCCTGGTAATTGCATTCTTGGACTTAATTGTGCTTTTTTATGAACAACATTATCACTACCGATTTCTTCCATTTCAATCCAATCCCGAGGTGAATACCAACGTACAAAATCCTCGAGACAACATGATGGATTAGCAGCCTTAAATAGAATTGTACAATTCAACTAATTTATCTAAAGCATAAATTTATTGTTATACCTTAAAAGATTCCATATCGGACAATAGTGATCGACTTTGCATTTTTGCCCGTTGGAGTGTTGCTTCTTCACCAGAGCCAAGATTCGACAATATTGCTGTTTGTTCATCGAGGATATCTTCCGTTGCTGGTGCTCCTTCCTAAAAATAGCATACCAAGTAAATCAATCTTACATTGACTACTAAATCATCTACAATCTATGTATGTTAAAAACAAACCTGAGTTATAGGTATATACAATATTTCATCAGACTTTAATAACTTAAGATCACCAAATGGTTTTAATCTTCCTTCCGGTTGAATGACTAGCTCATCTGAATTTACTTTTGATAATGATAAATTCTGTATCGATGATGCATCACATTCATAAAACTCCTCTTCTCCACTGTCATCACTATTCGCTCCCACTTGTTGTGCTCGTTCCGATTGCTGTTGTTGATGACGAAGACGATATTCTGTACAACAATTTAACATTTGTAAATTTTGATAGAATTTTGATAATGATAAATTGGGTGAGCCTGGTTCTAAACTAAGAAAGAAAAACGAAAGACTTAAAAATATTAATGTTTAATGAAGAATTTTACCATGGAATCAGTTTTCCATTTTCCCATCTCGAACGTAATTCTTGTAATACATCAAACCAAATATGTGCAATTGAGCGTAAATGATTATACGATGGTGAACTACATATACAGGCAAAACAGACAACTAATCGATAAACAAAACTGTCTGGAGGTGCAGATTTTAATTGTCGCAAACGTTCAGTTATCTTAAAGATATAAAATGCATTTCATACGAATAAACTGGTCAATCTGTATTTACTTTTGGATTTTCGTCAACTGACGAATTCTGCCTTTTTAGAGTTGGTTCACTAAATAAATACTAAAATAAAAATTAAATAAACGTAGAAAACTAGGTACTGAGAATCTCTGCAATAATGCAGTTACTTCAATTATTTTTTCGACTAATATTTGTGGTAACGGTGGATCGAAAATTGTTACTCTCAACTTTTTTGTTGTATTAACAAATGAAGATGATATCGAAGTCCAATATTGAGCACCAATACTATCTGTTATCGAGCGTAATGGATCCGCTGCAAACATAAATGAGACAGAGGACGAATTGATGAAGTTCTCAAATGTATAATCTTCTATAGTGTGATAGACATACCCTCAGTTTGTTGAATTTTTCCGAGTAATTGTTCAATTGTTTCTCGCCTTGTTGACAATTGAATGTATTCTTTGACACATTCACTTAACAATACAGGCAAATCATCGATAAGTGTTACACCAACAGCCCATTGTTGACTTTGTAACGGATCAAAATCATTGTAATCATCACTTTCTGTCACTATATCTTCAGAGAATATTGGCCATCCGCAAGATAAATGAAGTCCGCTAAACAAATCCAGATGAAATTGAATAAATGAAATCATGACAAGAAAAATGGTCTCTGTTTTACCTTACAGGATCATACAGAGCACCGAATGGAAGAGTATTCAAAACTGGCAAACCATTTTCATCTTTTGATAAACTATTATTCCCAGTTTGATAATGTTCAAATTCTTTGAGTACATAAGTAAATCTTACTGCAACCATAATCACTGTATCTGTCGTTACATGTTGACCCTAAAAATGAAGTGAAAAGTATGTTGTAACTGTCATTGTGGCATTTTCTTACTAATTTCGATTTAAAGATCTCCAATAAACCGGACAAGTTTCTAAATGAACAAAATTAATGAAGAATACATTGAGAAAATATATTCAGCTAATTACAATTGTACCTGAACTGTTGTGGAACATTTTTTAAATGACAAATGTTAAAGTGCGTTCTCAAGCCACCGCCCTCACAAATTCCAACAAACAAATTACGCCATTCATGTTGAACCCTAATGAATATGGGTACATTGCTGGAATAGAAAATGCACACATTTTAAAATACTTAGATTAATTTAAACTTTATTCATTCAAGGAAGAAGAATAAGACTAGTCATTTTACACAGATGTGGCCTAGGCCATTATATCAGAGAAAAATAACATGGTAAATGATATAAACTATTACAGGTGAAAAGCACGAAAACTACTTCTATAATATATCTCAAGAAAACATACCATCCCACATTAGCCACGGCAACAGCTGCTGAACTAAGTAATAAATTTGCACGATCCTCGTCTGCAACGGCATCATTATTTCGTTTAGGCGATATTACAATAAATTCACGTAGTCCATACCAATGCGATAGATATCTAAGTAAAAAAAACTCTAACATACTTGGCTACATCGATAAGTGAAAGTAAATACAACACTCACGGTGAACGCGACGGAAAATCATTGCGACAAGACATCATATCAGCCATCGCACGAGGTGGTACAACTAAAATACATTTACATATTTTGGTATGTGAATAGAGAAGCACAGTTCTTAATGGGTATATTCTATGATTTCATTCTGAAACATGAGATTATTTATGCTTAATACCATTCTATCAACTACAATCAGGTTTTTTCACGAAAAATATGCATGCCACACGGTTGCTACGGAAAATGTTGCTGCAAAATGCAGTTACACGTATGATAAATAAATTATGAAACTTGAAAAATCTGTGCTTGCCATTCAAACGAAATTTCTCACTCACGTTCGAACATAACATTTTCATCATTAGTCTTCAACACTAAACGAAAATTATTTATCTTTAACAATTTCTTCCTTTTTTTTACTACTCTTATGTTTAAAGTATTGAAAAGTTCAAAGTATAAACTGCAATTTCAATTACACGTTTGTTTTTCAAAAGAGGTGGACATCGATGTTGACATGGACATTTGACTGGATTTTAAAGTATTATCATTGTTATCGCTGTTTACTAATTGATCGGAAATTTGCAAAGAAAAATGAGATATTGAATATGAATGTTCACCAAATTGTAAAACATCAATTTTTTCTGCCCATTCACCATTGGCAAAATCGACCTATTTGCAAAAAATAGAACAAGTGAGAAAATATTAACAAAAATGACGTGAAATAATAACACACACTTCTGTATTTGATATTTCTGGCCCATTTAATTTCCACTCTGTTAATATTTCTTCGATACGAGATATAAAGCTGATTAAAAAAACAAATAAAACAAAATCTTGTTATGCACTTTCTATTTACTGTGTTTTTCTTACCGTTCCCAATCGCTTGCTGTTGTATAATCGACTATTTCAAAAATTTCTTCTTCCTGAAATCAGACAACAAACCATATAATCTTTCTCAGTATAAAAAATTTCTATTTTATACCGAAGTTGTCATTTGATTATATCAGTTAGAAAATAGAAGATCTAAAACAAATCGCATAATATAGTCTCATTTTAAATTACATGGGATATTTTATTTTGAAGCAAAACCGAATAAAAAATGAAAACAGGAAAAAAGATGTCTTTATTCTAAACAAATTAAACAAATAAATAGAAAAACAGAAGCGATAAAAACACCAAAATCTTAATCTTCATTTCAGTATACTTCTAAAATATCTTCTTTCAACTGTCTGGAATACAACCACGAATAACCAAACCATTTCCACTAAAAGAACAACATTAGGAAGAGCAGGTAAACATCGATCGACTCGCTCAATCCGTATACTTATGGCAGAATTTTATATCTTGAACGATTTCGATCCTATTCCGCCAGATAACTGATCGTTATTTTACATCAAATGGGATCTAAATCCAACGTTGAGAAACAATAAATACGAAAGCGTATTTCTCCTGTTAATATAATCTTTATGGCAACAAATACTCAATTCTCGCGTTCGCATCATAACTATGATTAACTGACTGAAACAGAAAATTACACTATTGTTAAACAAACAGTTGGATATTCAGATACTTACAGCAACGCTCCAACTGAATTAAACTATTTCCTTCAGTTAATAAGAACACTGCTCGTCAAGCAGAAACACTCAAAAGAGCATTAGAAAAGCGAATCAGTTTAATAACAGTGAGGACCTTCATTGATTCTTGTATAAATGGCATAAAATCATTTATGAAATTTCATCCCATTGCAATTCATGTTCTTAGATATGCTTACAATTCGTAACCATGCAGTTAATAACCTACAAATACAAAAGACAGTACTTAGTTTAAAACTCACTCAGTACCCTATTGCTCTTCAACAAGATGTCATATCTAAATTTTTCTTACTTTGCTGTAATTTCTTGTTTAATTCTATAAAGTCCACGCAGTAGTAAAAAGTCATTTGAGGCTAAAGACCATTTTAAATCCATAAATTTTCGAATAATCATCAATTAATATTTATCAAGGAATTCACAAGTGTTTTACTTGCAGACGCACATAAACAATTATGTATCTTTGTTCAAAAGCAGGCGAAAAAAAAATTCTTTTGTTTGTGTATTTGTGGTCATATTCATTTGTGATCATATTTTTACATAAATCATGATAGCTTTTGCGTGTTTGTTTTTATAACAAGCTAACGAACACTACAATACCTACAGATAAAAATCATCCTATGAGATACATAAGAAAATTAGAACAATAAACAATTCACTTACACTACATTTGTCATAATAGACAACGGTTTATCAACATTTTTATCTGGGTCATTTTCTCACTATAAAATATTTATGAATTAGTCTTGGCATAAATGTCGAACGCTGTTTTTACACGATTCGAGCGGATGTAAATAACTCTTACACACCTAAACGAATAGAACACTACAAATGAAATTATTTCTCACGCTAAATGGGCATTGGTTATTTGAATGATATAGTCTATTTCTTTAAATGAAAAACAAAAACTTACTGAATAATTGTGTTATTTATTCAATTGACTCTGTAAGCATACTGATGATTTTTCTTGAAAAATACGCTCATTCGTCTATAGAGAAGTTTTGTAACCATAGACAGAGACATGGTACAATTAGAACTGTTCATAAATAAAACATCAACGTATTTTTTGCTCATCCCAAAAGTACCATAGAAAGAGCCATTATTGTTGGCCATACCAGCCATACAACCAGACGAATCATTGGTATGACTATCTATTAACAAGGTCAAAGAAAAATAAGTTCAAATTGATCCAACATGCACATATTTTATGTAGTGAAAAGTCATAACAGTTGATTAGAAATTTGCAAAAAGCCTGTCTATTTTACTCCATTAGATTACAGATGTCAACAAACAACTCACTTATTAAGTTCGCACCTTTCAGCTTAATTACTTGCAAAGATTTTAAATAGAGAATTCAAGTGGGAAGCATTTGTGTGTTTGAATTAGCATGTACAAACAAGATACTGTAAACCACCACACGTATTTATTTTTTAGTAAATAGTAATTAATACTAGTGAAAAAGTAAAACAGTTTGTTATGAATAGAAACGTTGAGGAAAAAACAACAAAAATCGTACAAAAAATAGACAACATGTAATAAATAAATGCATAAAAATTGCATGGGTTCGTTAAAATCCATCTTACCACTAATAGAAAGTGGAATGAAATGTCGTGAAAATGGAATCCATACAACAAACAACTAGAGATAACAAAAAACCATCTCCAAAAAAAAGAAATAATTGCTGTTTGACTTATTGCACTAAATATAACAAGAAACACTTTTGTTTTGATTATGGAATAAAAATGAATTACGATGACTAGAATCAAACATCGTTTCATAGAAGTGGAAAAATTATGTCACAATTATTACAAGAATAGTAAAGTACAAAAAAACACTGTTAACAATATATGAGCATGAACATAAAAAAGTGATTTAGATATCTAAAAATTAGATAGTTCATGCATAACAGAAATGAAAACATTCATTCATAGTTTATAATTTTCTTTCAATTCAACAGCTTTTGCAATAACCGTGTGCACATCTGTATCTTGAGGATAATTCTAAATAATCAAATGTTATGCAAGAAACAATTATGAAGCTTTTTTGATCATACGCGATTAATTATACATCATGTACGAGCACAATTTTCTTTCAAAACTTTTTCTTACTTGTAGCAATTTGATATTTACTGAGAAATTTCCATTCAGTAGTCGATTTCTTTGCAAACTAAACAAACTAGAATGAATAGCTAAGAGATCTGATTGTTATTGTAGATAAACTTACATGATCATCGCACAACAAATGTATAGTATAAAGTCAAAATTCTGTTCATTATCAGCAAATAACGAGTCCCACAAACGCATAACGTCCGGTAAATTGAACTCTTGGGATAAAAGTAATGTAAGCCAACGAAATGCATAAAATTCTGGTTTCAGTTTTAATCGTTCGAATAAATTATGAATAATACTATCGGTTCGTTTCAATAAATGTAGAAATCGTTGCATTCGAACCACAATTCCATAAGCCGTATTGTCCAAAACTTTGATAAAATTATCGCGTATATGAACCATTAAATTTGTGAAGCAATAAAAGCAATCGGCTTCAGCATGTTCTAATAAGAATTACAAAAAAGATAAATGAACGTAAAGTGGAGATGGAGGTGGAACAATACCTCTCCATTCAACATGTGGATCTGTGGCAAATGTATAATAAAGTGGACCAATAATCTCGTTCATTCCCTATTAACAGTAAAAATAAAAGGAATTATTTTATTTAACTAAAAAAGTAGCTGCTTGTTGTCACTTACCTGAACGTAACCTTGACCAACATTCAATTTACAATAAACAAACAATATTCTTTCAACAACCTCCCAATGTGCTTCATGTCCATCAGGTAATAATTGATATTCACCATAGTCATCACCATTACTGTTCCCATATAATGATTCATTCGATTTCAATTCAACAGTGCCAAAACGTTTCTGTAACTGAGATTCAACTTTTAATGTAGTTGATACAATACGTTTCCTGAGGAAAGCAGTGTAATTAATTTCATGCTTATGAGACAGAGTGAGATACATACCGTAAGCTTTCAAATCCTGGCTCTTGATTTAAAATTTCTTTACAGGGATAATCTGTTTCACGTTGAAAAAAACATAAATCAGGGCTTAAACGCCTTAAACAGATTAGAAATCATATAGATGAGGAAAATTTATATAATATTTCTATTTTATCTCACCGAACATCTTTGTCAATTTGTAGTAACACTTCATTTTCCTTAAAATAGGCTGCCCATGAACTATCTGGTCCCGAATTAAGTGGCTAAAAAAACACGTAGTAATAAGAGACTACTGGCGCTGCACATGATATTTGAAACCTACGTGATCAACAACTTCTAATGGAGTTGGTGATGTTTGAAGGCCAGGTTTTATTATTGTTTCTTTAATATACCCACGATAAAGTTCTCTGTGAATCAAAAGAGACAAAACTGACGGACTGTAATGAATGCCGGTCAAGTTCCTTTTTCAGAATACCTTTGTTTACTCAAATGTATGTCCCATTTCGTACGATCAAGTAATAAATAATTCAGTAAGATTTTCCATGTCTTCGATCGAATCCCGTTTTCTGATGGACAACCTATGGAAAAAAAAGATGAACTCTGTTATTTGTTATATTATTCATTATCAGACTAACCCATAAATGCCAGATGCTTCAATTTTACTAAATCAATTTTATCACATTTCAATACTGATTCAAAATCTTCGATTCTTAAATATAAGAAATCCATACAAATCAACGAATTAGCTTAATGTTTCCTTATGTTACTTACTTTTTCTGATAAGAAGCCATAGTAAATGGGGAGAAAAAAAATCTAAAATAAAACCTAGTCGGTTCTTTACATCAGGTATCGACTGCACTGAGAGAAAAATACGATATGAAAGCAAAAGTAATAGTGATGATTCAGTATTCTACAGAAGAACTACGTACTACTCAAACGACCTATATGTGCTGTAAAATTCACTGCAATTTTCAAAACAGGATTGGGTACAGGTCTCTCCTTCGTTGATATAGACAATCAATCAAATTTTCATTCCATTCTTCTATAAAGGTAAACCGTTTGTAAAAACGAGAAATAATTGTACTTATCGGATCATTTCTTCACGTTATTTTGAAACAGAAGCTTGTTTTGTCTACAATGGCAAAAAAACACCCTTGAAGCGTGTTATGAAGTTGTCTACAAACGGAAAGTTAGGTGTAGGTCGCTAGTATCGATGTGAGCGTGACCTGATTGAAGATAGCAGAAGCTGAAGGTATGAAGGCGTTGCGAAGAAAAAAATAGGGTATATCTTAAATGTGTGGGAACTGAGAATAAGTGAGAATAATTATGTAAAAACTATCTTCAGCCCTATTTTTCCTATTCTTCGCTTTTAGCTAAATAATATTTTTATAATTTCGTTTTTCTCTTTCAACAAAAAGCAATACAACAACGAAATAAGAAAACGTTCTAATGATGTCGACTGTCATAAGAATATTGACCTAACACATAGAAAATCATATACATACAACAACTATTGTGATTATTATTATTATTCAGTGCAACGAAAAAGAAATCATCGAGAAGTATACTATGGAACAACTTCATATTGTACTACTACTACTACTACTAGAATAACACAAATCAAAGTGACAACATTGAATTTCGTAAAAAACAAAAAACTGTTCACTGAAGGAATTATATACAAAAATAAATTGTCTGAACAAATGATTTATGGGTCGACGCAGAAGAGAACGCCCTTTCTGAATCTAATTTCATTTCGGCAGCAATACCTCAAGAACACATAATCGAGTGGTAAACGAGTAGTACTCGACGAGTACTCGATAAGTCCCTTATGGACATCGCTGCCAAAATCTCAAAATAAATGTTACAGAGCTGTCCAACCTCTCATTTTTTAGGGAAATGTTTATTCTACATTCTTACGCAGTCAGAAAAGTTTTAACGAAGCAATTTACGAAACGCCAGGTTTTGAACAAAATATAAAAGCCTTAGTCAATTACTTGATGCATGCCTAGTTACAATACGGGAGGGAAATAGTGACACTGGAAGTGACGGTGTTGATTGGGAACCCGACGACTCCAGTACAGACCCTTGAGCCCAAATAATCCATGAATAGATGCAGGATTTCTTGAAAAATAGGAATTCGATGTTTATTCGTATCAGACACGTGAGCAAGTATGCGAAAAATGCAATATTTATTTTCAAAAATATTTGATTTTACATCCCGATCATGACACATTGTACCATATTTTGGTTACTAGTCGAAAATTTATCAATAATAGGATTTTGTGGACAAAAATGCATGTCATGTTTATTGGGTCCCATGGGTATAATCGTGCGATTATGGATCCGTTTTCGCCAAAATTTATTTTTTCTCCCAGGGCGTCTCAGTAGTGGTTACGCCGCTACCAACTACATGTAAAAGTACGTTCAACGCGTAGCGAAACGTCGATTGTTGCGCTTCCAGTTTCTTTCTACACGTTGGTTATTGAACATACTTTTCTGACTGAGAAGAAGTACACAGTTCGAGTGCGTACATTGAGAAAACGTTCAAAGGGTATTACGAAATCCATAAACATCAGCCCTATAACATATAATGACAACTTTATTTATTTAGTCATATGTCACAAATAACATATAGACGAAGGCAAACCCACGACGTTGTTGGTCGCTCAGTTTTCTTTAGCTGATTTGAGCTTTGGTTTAGGTGGGCACTAAATTGAGAAGATACCGACAAACAGTCACATTAGAAGCACTTTCCACAACTGATCTGGATACAAGAACTTTTGTCGACAACGAAAATTTGAACTCGATTATTTAAGTATCGACTACGTACAAGTTATCGTGCCGGTCAAATGCCAAATCCCGCGGATATGATAGTTGAGCTGTGCCATTGTGTGATCCTTCTTCACCGACGACGAGACTACTTGATTTCGAGCCTCTGGATCAACCCATGAGTCGGTGATTAAGTAGCAGAGCTCCGTCCAGTCCAGTCCGAGTCCATGAAAAACAATTTTTTTAGTCCAGTCCAGTCCAGTCCATGGACTCTAGAAAAGCAGTACAGTATTCTTTCTTTATATACTATAAGAATAAAAAAATATAAAGAAAATACGGGAAAGCTTCAATATCGATTACTTTCAAACCGAAAAAACAGACTTTTCAATGTCAGTCACTTATATTTTGCGATATGAAAAAAGAGAAAATGGCCATT
>CAJNOQ010000872.1:0-39700 GCA_905250885.1 Didymodactylos carnosus
CGCCGAACTTCAGTTGGAGCTAATCCAAAGACACGATTCAATGCTCCAGGCTTGCGCCGACAAGCAAGAGCAATGTCCTTGGCATGATCATTCCACCTAAGATCGTGCGAAACAAGAACACCAAGACGACGAACAGAAGACACAACAGAAAGAGCACCATTGAGATAAAATTGATTATAAACGTACGGAAAGAGGTTGAATGAGAAAGGAAGCCAACAACATTTAGAAACGTTTAAAGACATGAGATTGAAAGAAGACCAGTGAAAAACAGAGTTTACAGAGTTAGTCTAGATTATTTCCATCCAAATATGCAAAAGTTCTGTTAAAAACGAAATGTATGGCTAAATTTTGTAGTTAACACCATGCACTCTGATATTTTTATAAGCTTTACATAGCACTACAGTCAACAAACATTAAGAAGCATTCGTATACATCGCACCGTCAAAAAAACCATACGAAATCCACAACAAAAATACAGTGAAAATATTGTTTACTTACACTATCACACTGTTGCCATAATATCAGAGGAAAACGTTACTCTTAACGCCTCTATCATTAACTTTTGCTGGTACAGTTTTTCTCTCATGTGATAACGTCAAATTATGACTGGTTCAAGCAGTAGATTTTGCGGATCATCAAGCTTGAATTTCTCTATCATTATTGTGACACGTGCTTTCCATTTTTGCGGTCAATATGGTAAAAACCGCAAGAAAATAGTAAACTACTGATTTGGTTATTATAAAAATAAAATTTCTATCCTCAAAGGGTGACAGCCCGTTAAAACTATAAACTTATTTACAAAACTCATCATGAAAACCACGTGACACTAAAATGAAGGAAAATCGCCAATTCTGCGGTACACGAAATCTACTGCTTGAACTGGCAATAATGTGACATCATCGGATGAGAGAAAAGCTGTACCACCAAAACCTGACGATAAAAATGTTAAGAACTGAATGAGAGAGATAAGGACAGAACAGAAAGAAACAAAGCCTAAAGCAGTCGATGGAATCAAACACTTAAACTTTGAATTCAAATGCAAAGAATTTATGGACTAAGTTGTCCAAAAGTAAGCTCTAAGATATTTCCATCTACATCCTGTACACTGCTTAGTACTTAGTAGCCCTATTGTCTAGTGTTATAGTACAGGTCTGAACTCAATCAAAAAAACATGATTGCAAGAAAACATTTCCCTATTATTCCCTAGCTTTGTGACGGATATCGTTTGAGTATTTAGATAGTCGACTCAATTACCTGGAGCTGACTTGATTCGCCAATCAGAAATCCAGACCATACCTCAATATCAAAAATAAATTATATTTTTCTACCTGTCATTTATTTCTATGTTTTTTTTTACTCTTCCATAAAGAAAATTTATGTGAATAACACGTATCTATCAAGATTTTGGGAAACAGTATGACTGCTTTTTCAGACATACGATACATTATGAATATCCTGGTGTGCACCAGTACCGGTGAAAACGCCATCTACACAAATATGTCATTTTCATTAATAAAAGCAGAATTGGGAAAGCTAATATGATTGTTCAAGAAATTCTCAACAAATTCAATATCTGTCTGCATTCTTACTTAAATGTTTGCGTGAGAAGCGATGGGCTCTTTTCGTTGGTCGTTAAATGGTGACAGCAACATACGTAAATCGAACAGGCGATTACACCTTAAAGCTTTCAATTTCTCAAAGTTTGTGGCAAATCGGTAGCAATATATCTGACGAATCAGCGTGTTGTTTTCAGTGTTTTAAATTCGACAGCAGTCATCTCTAAAGCGAGAAATTAACGGCTAGCGTGTAGAAGTGAGTAAATACCGTAAAAATTATCTTTGTTTCCAATTTCCAGAAAATTCCGGGTACCCAAATGTAAGTGGAGCTGAATCTAGATAAATAACCCAAAAAATTGGGTCGTTTTTGCTTGGGTAGGATAACCACTAAGTCAGTAAAGCTGAGAAATGTTGGAAAACGTAGAGACATTCAACTCAAAATCAAGGTTTCTCTCTACAGTACAAGCGTTTAATAAGCAGACACTATAGTCTGTGTAGAAGGAAGAAGCTTTAAGAAAGTGTAAGTTAAACAGGTTTAACCTACGCTGGCTCTTACCATCAGTTTAAATGCTCAATTCACTGATTTTCCCAACAAACATGGGCAGATAACCACGTAAGTCCGAAAAATCTGATGGCTAGTAATGATCTAACGGCCATGCAATGTCGTTGCTACGGATTCCTTCGAATTTTTGGGGCAGTTTTATTTTGCCTTAAATACATTGCAAAAGAATTCTAATCAATAATTATTCATTTAAAATAAAACAGAGCTTGTAATGGCCTAAATGCACTTGGACTACACTTAGACTACATTAGTGCTTTAAACTTATATTTATTCAAATCACTAATGTAGTCTAAGTGTAGTCCAAGTGCATTTAGGCCATTACAAGCTCAATTTTATTTTAAATGAATAATTATTGATTAGAATTCTTTTGCAATGTATTTAAGGCAAAATAAAACTGCCCCAAAAAAACGTCTAAGAATCACGAAAGGAAGCACTTTTCTTGGCCGTTAGACCATGAGAAACAAGCAAAAAATTACTCATTTATATAGCGATCAATAATTTAATCCGATGGATGTTTAATACACGTTAATTTAGCAAAGTGTAGCTGGGTTTATCTGGTTTGATAAGAAAGAGACTGTTGTAACGATCCTAGTTTCTACGCAGTCAGTCCAGTAGAAATCGTAGTCTTTATATACGTATGATAAAATAATTGATAAATCAAATATCTGACAGTTCTTTTTTTTTGTCGGGTGTTATCCACTGGAAGTCAGGAATCTTCTAGAATAGTGCATTTGTTCGTCTTTATTATCTCTTACAAAACTCTTTCCTAAATGCTAAAGGTTAGCTGTGTTCTGATGTTTTTAGTTTGTTTCTTTATCTGTCGTCTTATTTCGTTGTTAAGTTCATATCTTGTTTTATCTGATTGTTTATGTGGCGGAGTCCATCGCGTTTCAGGTCAGTAATCTTTAATGATTGCTCACTTCTCGCGAATAAACTCTCTTCTTGTGATGATGATGTCTTTTATTTACAAAAAGGGATAGATTACCAAAGGTCCTCAACCTATGAGATGAATGGTCTTAGTCGAATAATGGAAACGAAAGAGATGAAAAGTAATACGTGAACGTTCTGCCACGATAAACGATAAAACTCTTCTTGAAAAGTAGTGCTGAAGTTATCCTTGTATCATAGATAGCGTTCCGTTTGTGGGATGCAAAAAGAAGATAAAAAGATGATATTCTCATATTAATAACATTTAAGATTTGTTTAAATCAACTGGAAACCTTTTTTGGTTATTTTACTACTGATATCACTTGTTTCAATCTATTTTACACAATTATCTTGAATATTGATTAACAAATGCAAAATGGCATCATCAAATGAATTAGGACAATGGTATAACAGTATACCACCAATTACAAGGTAGGAATCAAATCTAAGAAACTTTTTATATGCGACATGCTCACCATATTTTTGTTTATTGTAGAACTTGGTTTACTGGCTCGGTGATTGTACCTGTTGCGGCTCGATTAGGTCTTATTCGACCGCAAAATTTAGTCTTGTTTTTAGATCCATTAGTTAAACATTTTCAGGTAAGAATAAAATGTTAAACTTAGTTAATCTTTTAAACTCTTTTACATTTGTTTATTTAGTTATGGCGTCTGTTAACTGCTGTGCTATATTTTCCAATGGGTTTTAATTATTTAATTAATTTATTTTTTATCTACCAATATTCAACACGTCTCGAAACAAGTACGTACAGACTGAGTCATAAAAGTATGTGCTGAAATACTATTTGAATCTTTATGCTTTGAATTTTTAGGTGCATTTAATGGAAAACCCGCTGATTATATATTTTGTTTATCGTTTCTGTGGCTTTGTCATGTTATTGTTGGTCTAATTTTGACAATACCTGTGCGTTTTTTCATTTATCTTTTAATATTTTATTAATAATTGTTATTTTGTTTTAGATATTGATGGATGGAATGATCTTAAGTGTTATGTATATATGGTGTCAGTTAAACAAAGAAACAATCATGTCTTTTTGGTTTGGTATGCAATTTAAAGCTATGTATATGCCATGGGTGATTCTTTTATTCAACTGGATAATTTCGGGAACGTAAGTTAATTAATAACGGTCTATCAGTAGTCTTGTAAAATTAAGGAGATCAATTGAGAAATCATGTTGAAATCAAAGATGTGAATGCTCAGAAAAATTCGTAAAGAAAAAATCTAATGACACTTTGTTTTATTCATTCAGATTTATAACGCAATTTATTGGTATTGTTGTTGGTCATTTATATTTTTTTCTTGTATTCAAATATCCACAAGATTTTGGTGGAGCAAGATTATTGAGTACACCAGGATTTCTGTAAGTGTAACAGAATCGACAGATCGACTGTATCTCATAGGTTTAAGTGCTATTCTCACTGATTGTAGAAGGAAAACTAAATATTATTGTTCAGTTTTGAATGAAAGAATTGTTTTTTCTTTTATTTATCTTTTTTTAGATATCGCTATTTTCCGAATCAGGCCACTGGCATAGGTGGATTTGGTACAGCACCAATACCAAGACGTCAACCAGGAGGAGAAGAAGAAAATAATAATCGTCCACGAAATCTTTTTACTGGAAGAGGTCATATACTGGGAAATCAATAATTTTTTATTTATACATCGCCCCATATTTAGCTTTATTTTTAGAAAATACTATTGTGTATTCTACATGTCTATGTTCTTTGATAGTTATTTAAAAAGTATATCTGTACGTTTGTATTTAAAGACATTGGCTTGTGATCAAAAATAGAATTTTATTTTTTTGTTTTTTTGATTGTTTGAACTTTTTATTGTTTTTCTCTGCCTGCACACTTGTTTGTGACCGAATCTCTTACCATGGTATTCGTTGTTTTTGTTATTTTTTTCTTCTTATTACTTGGTCCTGAGAAGCCAAAAAGACATGAAATTAATCAACACTGATAACTGTTAAATTTTTTCAAGCTTTAATAAAATAATTGTTTCCCCTCAAACAATCTGTTGGACAATGATAGATAAATGACGAAAGTGAAAATGTAAATGAATAGTTTTTATTTTGTTTGTAAATACTTACTTATTCTGACGTTTTTTTCACTTATAATTTTTATCTTTAAATCCAAGAATAATTATGATATGAAATGAATACGAGCAAAACATGTTGATATTGGACATAATCATTGATGTCTTAACCATGTACAGGTGAGAAAAACAAGCCTCTATACACGAGTTCAACACACAAATGCCGTAGAATCATAATATTTGCATCTCTTTTCTCCTCTTTCCTTTATTACTTTGATTTTTATTCATTCAAATCGGTCTTTATGGGAGTTGAACTTTTTCCAGAACCATCACATGATCATAGTCAATACAACAACAAATGGACATGGTAGACAAATCAATTGCAGAAGAACACATTGATCTCGCTATTATAATTGTTTATAGCAAGTTTATTTACACAATAAAGTATCTTATTGTCTATCGTTTTTTACTTCAATGTTCTTCTAGTTCTTATTCTTCTTTTCTTTACTTTGCAACTAATTCGTCGCTGGGGATTTTTATTTTAATTTGACTATAGATAAAATTTTTTGACTTTGCTAATGTTTAGATGGTTCCAAGAGTCTTTAGATGAGCAGTTTTTGTTCTCATGTAAGGATACAATATGCTTGATTCTCGTCTACACTTTATTAAATTATGAAAATATGATAAATTGTATCTGTTTTAAAATTTATTTGTGTAAAATTAATAGAATATTTCTCGTTTGACAAAATGATAATATAATTTGTCACGTTTTTCAGCTTTTTTCATCCATCGATTATATGTTTTTATTTATAATTACATGTATATGTATATTGAAGATCGTACGTTCAAGTGTTTGTTGATATAAAACAAAAATTTTTTTTGCATCATAATGACACGTTATAAACCGTGTTATTCAAATTCTTCAACGTCGAATGATGCTTCATCACGTACAAGACCGTGTGGTGGTGAAGAGCGTGATCGCTCTAGATCATCAAATCGTCATATGAACAATCGTTCTCGTTCATCTGACTCTTATGATCAATCTGAATCATCACGAGGTTCATCAAAAACAAGTAAATCGTCTTGTTCACGTGGTGCTGACTACAACGTGAACGTAAGCTCATGTAGTAATCGTCAATATCATCAAAAACCAACATCACATCGTTCTCATCATGAACGTGAACGGCGACATCGTCGAAAATCAAGATCACGAACGCGTTCAAGACATCGAAAGTAAGTGATTAAAAGTTTTTTTTTTCTATTTTACTTCAGAAACAGCAGCAGCAGTAGATTGATTGACCTAGACTCAGTATTTGTTGCAAAACACGTGTTGTTTTTTCTAAATTATTTAGTGTGGATATACAGAGGTAATTTGATTGGTATACAATGATTGTTTCATATTTGCAAACAACGGCATGTCGTATAACATCAATTTTTGACTTATCGATCACTTAGTGGTTAGATAAAATTTTTTTTACCATAAACCACGAATATAGGAAAGAGACGGAAAATGTAGGTGTGTTGTTTTTTTTTGAGATAAAAAAATAATACCTGTAGATATATATCCTCATAAATATTGATCATAGTGTCGTTCTTGATGTATCGTATATCACTGCGTCTAGCTAGATAGATGAAAATAAAAAAGCGTAACCAAAAGTAAAGAAAATATCGAAAATCGATTTTAACCATGGTTAAAAAACAAAATTTATCGTTGTTCAATAATGACAAAAAAAATGATAATAATTTATTACAAAGACAAGTATCAAATGATTTTGCTATTTACCGTGGTAGTGATATTTATAATCAAGGTTATGCACAAACAATTAAGTCGCTGCTTTCAACTGGACAATTGTGGCTTTTAATGTAAGATATAGAAAAATTATTATGTTTTAAGCAGGATTTTATAAACAATTTATAAAACTTCTAACTACTTTTTTGCTACAGTTTAAATAGTTGTTTCGCAATAGAAAAACCTAGTCAAACTCTGAAATTGATGGTAAAAAAAGTAGTAAGAGCCATTTTGAAGAGTGAATTTTTTGATCTTTTGATTAGTATCTACAGATAGATAAAATTCTATTAGACAAGTTAGTTTCTTCTAGAAAGGTATCGTTAAAGGATATTCGTGTAAAATACATCCACAACTCTGAACAGTCCGATATTAAATAACCCCGTTTATATTCGCTTCTACCCATTTCTAAAGTTACACCTGTTGAGTGTCGAATATTCGAACAACTAGACTTTCAATATTTTTAACTATGTCTAGTTAATATTGACAGTAGCACACAATCTAAAGATGGACATAAGACAACTAACTTTTTACCCTAGGATGTAAATTTTTCAAGTTAATAATCTTTTTTTTGAAAAAGAGTCTATGTTTTAGTAGATTTTGCTAGTAGAAAAAAGCTAAAAAGGTGGTTACGCTGATCAGCACCTCTCTCACTTTATAGTTCAGTAAATATAAACCTAATTCACCTTTGAACGTTAAGAACAGTTCGTGTCTTTTTTACAGATATACCTAAGAAAGAATAAAACTCTTCAAATATAAGTTCAAAGAAATTTCAGACAGGTCAGCCAAATCACACTCTATATGTACAAACTTTTACGTGCTCTCTAATCAACGAAAAAATCATTTGTTTTCGATTAATGCTTGTTAAGTTAACAGTAATTAAACTTCGAACACTTATATTTGAGAAATATTCCAAATTGGCCTAGGCTAACTGACAATGATACCTTTTTCATTCAGTTCTCAAATGGGCCCATATACCTGCTTATTGTTTCACCAATTGAAGCTAACTCGTCAGGTAATCATCGAAAGCAAATGATTTTTTTCGTTAATTGGAGAGTCCGTAAATGTTATACCTCTAAAGTCTTATTCAACTTACCTATATTTTTTCACTCTTTCTTAGGCAACTATACGAACGTGTTAATGACTGTTAGTGAATATTAGCGATTAGATTTTTATTGTCTATATCAGACTGTTAGTGGGCGTTCTCATATTTTATAAAAATACTCAACTTTGAGTGTGTTTATCCTCCTATAATCATTTTACTCACATCAAAATCCTCACTCTGCAAAGTAAATCATAAACTACCTTTTTAAAGCAGGATTATTTATTTATCTAAAGGGATCGTGATTTTCGACAATTTGATGTTTATTTTGATAGGCATATGTTATTGATTTAGAACTGTATGAATTATTCTTTTGTTTATTTTTGATCAATCAAAATGCTAGAAATTTGATTTAATTTGATATTTTTTTACATTAAGATTTAATGAGCTTCATAAAATCATTTATTTTTTGGACTATTCTTATTCTTATTTTGTTTTATTTTTTAAAAGAAGAGACGTAGATTGTGAAAACAAAAGGCGATGATTTTTTTTTCTTGTGTATATGCATATGTGATAAATACGTAGAAAATATAGTGTAATCGAGAAAAACGTCACAGCAAGATAACAATAATATTTTTTTGTGTCGTATGTGTTATGTGACATGAGCACGTAGCGAACAAAACAGACAACTGTATGTAGAGAGAAAAACTTGATCTGAAAAGTAAATGTCTAGAGAAAAAACAACTGTTATTTTTTATGTCATTCAACACTGTCAGAAGTTCGCTATTTTTCAATTTTGAAATATCTTAGTTTAGAAATAAATGTAAAAACTAACTTATATTTGCTGAATTATTCTTATATTGATAACCAATATTTGATATCATATCAAACTTATTAGTATAATTTTTTTCCTACTGGCTATTGTTATTGAAAAAAATGTTTTCAGAATGATAGGCACGGACACACTTGTTAACATCGTCATAAAATATAAGAATCTATTTTAAGATTATAATTATTGATTTTGATATGATACATAGTATCATCCGCTGTTGTTTCTCTTACCAAAAAATATTTATGTTGATAGTTATACATGTGAGATGTATAATATGACAGTGATGACGACAAAAAATTCTCCCTGAACACACATTAATTATGAGTAATACAGTGAGAAAAAAAACAAAAAAAAACGTTAATTTTTTTCTATGTACAATAACAACAACTAAAACATAATAAACAGAAGAAGAAAATTCTGTTGTTATATGCTGTCTTACTATGTGTGCAATAGACAGAATAAAATGAGGAAAAAAAAATGCTTATTTATAGTGTGAAAAAGAGCGAGAAGAAAACAATCTCATGAGAATAAGTACCACCATCAAATAACGAAAAAAGACGATTTGTACAGTGTCCGTGATATTCATAGAGATGTTTGACTTAATTACTTCAACAATATGTATGTATATGCAGCAATAAACAGCAGCAACAGTATTGACGACGATAATATCAGGATGGAAAAGAGAGAAAAAAAAGAAGAAAGAAAAGATTCCTGAAAATCATAGAAAGAGTTTTCTTAGTTTATCCATATAGATATGTGTACATATTTGTGTCTTTCTCATCCTTATCTAACAATAATAATAATAAGACGAAAAACGAGAAAAATATATACACTCCTACATACATACACACGCACGCACAAGCAGAGTCTAATACATATAAATGAGAATATCATCAAATATCTCTATAGAAGAAGAGGGTAAAACAACGTAATGGAAATCATATCATATGTTAAATTATAACTGTTATTGATGTTGTGGGCTTAAATAAGAGCATGATTTTATTTGAAAACGGTTGAACATTATTAAAATGTCAAGCACAAGTAATTATCGTTTACGTCCAGTTAATTCAAATATGTCATCAAGTGGTAGTGGTACCGGAGGAGGAAGTGGAAATTCTCAATATTATCCTTCATCAGCACAACCAACAACGTTACCAACTGTTGCACCGCCAACATGGACATATTCTTCGCCTAGTCAATTAGCGCGTAAATATGCAAATATTGCACCAATTTGGTGTCATATAACTAAACCACGACAATTAAAAAAAAAATTTGCATCAACATTTCATCAAGCTCAAAGTTTAGTAAGTTTTTATAATGAAGATCGTGCACCAAGTGAGAGACGTTCATCAATTAATAGCACAAATAACGCAAATAATTCGTCAAATAATAATAATTTTTCATCAGCAAAACAAACAAATTACGATGATCATAATTATCATCGTCATTATCCAACAAAACCGTCTATTCCACATTATAATTATGATCAAAATTCAACGATAAGTTCGAATGATACATCTGTTGCACCAACAAAAAGTATTTTATCATCGTCGAATAAGAAAAAATATAGTGGTGGTGCATTAACAACAAATATTACAGCATCACAACGTAGTGTTCAATCACCAATAGAAGAAAAATTTCAAAATCCAAGTGAACGTAAAGCACGTATTGATCAATTAAAAGATCTTGTATTCAATACACGCGTTAAAGATACAATGATTGGTCGAACAGATTCAAAAAATCGTAGTACAACAAATTTATCTAAAAAATCTGGTTCATTTAAACGTGTAGATAGTTTTAATCAAAATCAAACTTCAAATGCTTTGGATAATGATTATGATCATCACTATCATAATCCATCAACACGAAATAAAGATGTTGATGGTCATTGGAATCGTAAAGATTCAAATGCTTCATTGACATCATCGTATCAACCACCTTCTCCATCTTATCATACTCACCATCAATCATCACACTATCAGCCACATTCTATAACACGACCTCATTATGGTGTTGGTACAACAAATAGTTTAAGTCAAAGACATAATCCAATGAACAGTAATAATAATGATGATCGTTATACTACAAATACATCGACGACAAATTCAACAATAACTCCTCATAGTACGGTTTCAGAACAAATTCCATTAAACGCCGGTGTTACACCAACATATAATTATGATTATTTACGTGCAAAATCTAAAGAACATCCTCGTCCACCATTCGATTATGATTCAACACGTATACAAAATTCAATATTAACAAATGATACACCAATACATAGTTCCTCTGGTGTTAGCACATCAAATCCTTATCGGGCATTTGATGATCATGGTTATGTAAATAAAGTTGTACCAACATCTGATAAAAATCTAACTTATACATCTGTAACATCATATCCTAGTTATCAGACACCTGGTTCATCAAAACGTCGTATTAAAAAATATTTGTTAGCAAAAGGATTTCATCAAACTGAACCAATTGTACAAAATTTTGAAAATATGACAATTGAAGATGGTGAAAATGAAGTTCCACCAGTAATCACCCCTGTTACAGCGGCACTTATAAAAAATAAAAATACATCTTCTACTTCACCACCACCACCACCCATTCCGGTTTTACCAGTACTTCATTCATCACCTCTTCCTCGTTTACCCGCAATTTCGCCAATTGTCGACGATACAAATGTTAATTATCAACAATCATCAAATAATATATTTTCAACTCCAAATGCCCAATTATCACCCGAACACAATGATTATACAAATGCAAATGGTACGATTGATAATAATGTAAATGTTACGGACACGACCAATGACAGTAACTTAGATAATTATTATCCTAGCCCGGTTATTAATAATACGATATTATCGTCTTCATTGACAAATCTAGTCAACAACAACAATAACAATAATAATAATAAAAATAACAATAATAAAACAAAAACGTCTCAATTTCACAGTAATTCATTAATTGAATTGACTAAACCATTGAGTACAGTTGATGTTAATATTGATACTAAACAACAAGAACAAAACCAAGTTCTTCCTGCCATTGATGAGGGGTATATATATATATATATAAAGTGTTTTGTTATTCGAATGATTTTGTTGTGTTAATTAGATTGATATGAAAATCACTATTGCTTGGCTTGTGCTAGTCTAATCAAAAAATTAGATTATATTTAAATTGTATTATAATTCGAAAAAATGCTTTTTTTTTTAATTCTTATTCAAATATTTAACTATGAGGATAGAACTAGTGTAATAGAATTTATATTTAAATTTTGGACGTGATCGCAAGGTAAAAGTGAACCATTCACATTTTTTTTTCTTCATAAAAGTATTGATATTTGCATGGTCATATTGTTTACGAGGACAAATTTTCTCAATTTAGTTGCATATACTAATGAATCAAAATATTTAGTTTTCATAGAAAATTGCCTAATGAACCTTGTAATGGAAAGAAGAAGAATGAAAAAAGATCACCGGAGACGTAAAATTTTATATGTACTAATTTTTACAAACAAAATATGTGTACATGTTTTATCGTAAAATGTATAAGAAAATTAATTTATGGTTATTATCATTTAAAGTTATGTAAGAAAAACAAGAAAAGATTTTTTTTTAATAGTATATGTTCAAGGTATTCTATATTCTTAGTTATTAATGAAAAAAACTTAACATTTTTCAATTGACTAGAATTTTTAAGACAAATTTTGAAGAGATGATTTTTTTCACCATAAATACCATATCATCTACTGCTGCTTCCTTCAACTTTCTTATAAAAAAAATGTGGTAATATAAATGAAAATGATTGTAGAAATGCTTTTAAAAATAAGAATTCCTAGCATGTGTCTGCCGTGTGTGCATTTGTTTGTTGTGTTGTGTTCTTTAATTTATCTAGTTCTACACCAAGACGTCATTCATCATCTGCTGAACGCCATCGTAGGAAACGTCACAATCGACACGATTCATCTGAACATCGTCGACGAGAGAGTTCTGAAAGTACAACAAGACATCGAAAGAAAAATCAAAAACGTTCAGTATCAACACCTAATAAGGTAAGACATTTTTAATGTTTCATTGAGAAAAATGTTCGTTTTATCATCATACTCTGATATACAAAAATTATGGCCTCAGTCTACAGGAAAAAGGTAGAAGTATATAAATTATGCTATTATTAAACATAATAATCTCTTTGAAAAGGAAGTTGATGTATCAATAAGCGCTCGAGACATGATCGAATAGAGAGAAACGTTTGTTGTTTTTTTTAATATCTAAATAATAGTGACTCTTTATAAAATATCAAACACCCGACCAAATGTCATAATCATCCTATCATTTAGAGAAAAAATTTTTAATACTGAAAATAGAGTTGTACAAGAAAGATTTTTCAATAGCGTAGAAAGTACTATTGTTCACGAAAAATATCATTTTCATTGCCAATTGCATCATGTTAGGTAAAAACATTGGTTTTCGTTTATCTACGACTTATATGTTCAAGGTGATTCAATAAAAAGTTTTCTTTCTCGACAGAAATAGTAGGTGTAATCTGCGAATTCGATAGATATTTAATGAAATATGTGCAAAATGTTGTTCGCACATGTAAGACTATGTACAGTATAAAAACTGAACATATGCGAAGTTATCTTGTTTTTCTTCTACACTATACTTGATCATGTACAATAAAGGTTTGTATGTTAGCCATTGAATAGTCTTATCGGTGACATAAAATTAGTTGGAATTTGGTTGTGTTTTTAATCAAGAAAAAAGTAAAAATAAATTTCAAGAGAGGATTTTTTACATTTGAAATGCTCAAACAATTTATGGTTCAATTTTTTCACTCCATCATGAATTCTATTGATGAGGACAAATTTCAGCTAAAACAGATACATATCAACTCATATATCACAATATAACATAAATTAAAACAGCTAGCAGAATGTTTTATCAATGTTACTCTTTCTTTCGGTGGTCTATTGTTCAATAATATGTAGAATCGTCTTTCGCTTTTCGTCTTTTGAGTCAGAATCCAAGTTTTAGATTTCACGATATACAAATCTCAAAAAAATATTAGCTAATTTGTCGAATATTTTCATCTCCGATAACAACAATATGCACTACTAATTAGAGAACCAGAACACCATTGAGATATATTCAAATGGTGTGATAAGAGTGCGAATTAATTTCAAAATTTTTGTGTTTAACAGATCTAATTTTCAAAGTATCAAATCTTTCAAAAAGATGAAAAAAATATGATGACTCATTCAAAACACTTTTAATAAACAGTTGTTTGAATACTTCATGCAATCAATCATAAAAATTCTTGATATATGAACTTCGCACGTGTAAATCTGAACAACTATCTCATGAAGAAAATATTTTTTTGAGAATTGTACAACTTTTTTCGGCTTTATAGCAAATGAATATCACATCTCGGAATCTTCAAAAGTAAACATTTCAGCATCCTTCACATTCTGATTCATTTGAATTTTGAATAACTGAAATTTGATTGATGATTTTTGAGATAAAGTTTGACAGAAAATCGACTAATGGCATGCAATTTCTTTTTTATCCAGAGTAAAAACATTCTATTAATTAACACTGAATTATAGCTAGTATTCATCTTCTAGTACAATAGCTTATTTTTCCAATACGCTATCTGCGAGAGGTTTATTTCGGAAACGATAATAGTAAAAAATGTCATTTTGGTGTGTCATCCTAGTCACAAGTCAAACAAACAGAATTTAAAACTAATCTATTTAACAAGAAAAAAATTTATGCCAATGATCTTTCTCTGGGTAGTAGAATAGCATTTATTTTTGCCGTTGTGGTGGTGCACACGTACAGCCATTATTATTGAACGTGTTGATTACACAAATGTCTCGGCGTCATCGTGAAGATTTTGTGTGCTCTTTTCATATCGTTTTTATTTTGAATACATATGATTATCTTATGAAACAATGTGAAAAATAAGAAATTCATCAAGAAACGTGATGATCTTCCATTAATACACAGAGACAACGCAATCACTGTAAATTAAGTCATATGTTCCGGTCAAAACTGTAGTTAAAACTATGATCAATAAACTATCTGACTGTCCACGATCCTAGTTTAATCTATAAAAGTGCAATGGACATATATATTTCTATGCGCAGTGATTGAATCACCAGAAAACAGAATGAGGCTGAACAACTTTATCATAATATTTTTGTTTATGAATATTTTGTGAATCGAACTAATTAGGTATCATTCACACTTCTTCAGTGTCTGTTAAAATCCACATTAGGAAATATCGTATCTAAAATGCGCTGACGAAGAGTAGAGATCTACTTTCTATTTTACGATTCATCGTAAATACTTCAGTAATTTTTATTCTGTGAACTATTTCCATTGTTAAAGAAGCATTTACTAGACGGTTGCATAATTATACATCTCAGGTTACTAGATCCTATAGTTCCTGCGAACTGATCATCAGTTCTTTTTAGAAGAATGAAAACTATTGCCACTGCTGTACGAATACTTTACAAAAGAGTTTTGCTTGTATTTTTCCTTAATTTTGAACATTTTTTTTCTTTTAGTTTTAAGCGTTTCTTTTTCTCTTTTTTGGAAGAATTAAAATATCTGTACAACAATAGTTCGCGTTCTTTTTGAACAAGAACTAGTGAGTACTTCTTCGTCAAAAGGACTGTCCCACTTCAGGCACAACATTTTCAATAGGAAATATTTACATCCATGGATTTTTTTGAACACTAGCTTAGCTAATGTAAGGAAACAGTAATGATTTCTTCTTTCTTGTGTTCTAGCTATCAGACAATGATCTTTTATCTTCTCTTTCCTTATCATTACTCTTTTATTGTTTTTTTTTACACTAAATTTCATCATTTTAACAAAACCAAATCATTCATTGACAATATGGGAGCTTAGTTTCTCCAATACCATCAACATCATCACATATTCTGAAAAATTAAGTTTTTTTTCCATCATATGGGATAATAATTTTTTTTTCTCTCATTCTTCCATTAGGCTTGGTCGACCACACAACACTACACATACATTTTTCTATGAATATCACTCGATGAACGTGTTGTACACGTTGAACTTTAATATGAAAATAATAAGAGAAAGAAAGAAACTAGAGAGATTAGAGAAAAGTAGAGAGAGAGAGAGAGAAAGAAAATAACATAAATGATCAACCTTGGTCATTTTTTGAGAAAAAAAAAAACGACGAAAAAAACACGAACGAGTAGTTTGTCCAACGTTATTTGTATGTTGTTTGATTTTAAAATGTCAAGAAACAGAATATATATTTTTAAAACTAAAATAAACCATCTTTATATATAGATGTATTCACGTGTGATCTCTTTTTCTGTTGCTTCATCCTTCTTTGTGATTCTTTTTTCTCTTTTTCTACATATTCTTCATTTTATATATTAAAACGAAAAGATATAATACCTATATACGACATTCATATATATACATATATATATATATATGTATAGATCTATATATATATACACATGCTGTTTTATGGCTTTCGATTTAAACTACTAAAAATCTTCTAATCATCATCATCATCATCAGTAAAGCGTCAATTTTTTTTTTTTGGTGATACAACGATGACGATTAATTTAAATTATAATTTAATAATATTAAATAATGCGTTTAATACAATTTAATAGTGGTTTATGTGTGATTTTAAAAGATGTACATAGTGGTGGAATTAATCAAAATAATATTCATTCGAACAATTGTTTAACGTCATGTAGTAATAATAATACTAATAATAATAATAATAATACGCGTATTTTTCAACGTAATTGTTATCATCCACATCATCATTCATCTACATCATCTATAACAACAACAACATCGACAATCAGTACAAAATCAAATGGTAGTGGAACTTACCATGCTAAAATTCAACAAAAAACGCCACCAGTGTCAAATACAGTTACTAATACCTATAAAACTGTCGAGGTAATAAAATATCGAATTTTTATATCTTATATAAATAAAGTTAATGTTTAAGAATAAACTGGCAGAGATTTTCTAACAATTCATCTTTTCTCTTATTCCTCTAAATAGTGTTGTTGTCTATTCGACTTTAATCTAAAACAAATTATGTAGGTGATTTATTGTCGAATTTATAATTTGAATAACTTTTAATCGATCCATTCGTTCATTTTACTAAAATTTTTTTTTCAATGAATATACGAGAGTAAAAATTTTTTTACTATAAATCTTGACTATCTAAAGTTTGAATGAATAATACTCGAGTTTCACAATAAAGAATGGTTTGTTCAAACATTTTCTTTTTTTCATCTTAATTGAATTTTATCCATTATCTGTTGTACGCCTTTTCTTTTTTTCTTTTATTTTTTCCTCTTTTAAAAATCAATATCAGCTGTGTACATTTCTATTTTTCATTTATTCATCCAAAATTTGCTACAGGCAAAAAAAAAATTTCTCTTTTAATAATAATTGTAATTCTATTACACAGTTGTCGAGTTCAAAAGATCAGTCACAATGTATTAGAAGTAAAAACTTCTAAATATAGTTCATGTATTTTATCTTAGTACATTCGCTGTTTGCCTTGATATTCAATCGGCTGATAACAATAACTAGTATTATTATTATTATTGTTCTATGTGGCTTGTAAACTATTCAGCTTCGAGGTTACTAGTCATGTTTATATGTCGATGTCGATGACAATTTGTTCAGTCAATAGATCTGTATACATTTATTTATATAAGGGATCTAAACCAATTCAGTTTTATATTTTAACAAATCTTAACACAATGACAAAAAGAGAGAGAAAAAAAACAGAGAAAAATATTGTTTAGTTTTCATGTCATTGTGAGTTATACAGTCTGCGGTTTAGAACGAGAAAAGAAAAAGTAGAGAAAAAAAGGCGTAAAAGTATATATGAATAAAAGTGCTATACGGCCATGAAAACATCACCACGCCTGTGTGTGTATGTATACATATATATCTATATATCTATATGTATGTTCAATGCAAAGATCTTCTCACCATCGAATACAAGATATTTACATTAAAAATGTGTTTTTGTTTTCTTCTATCGATTAAAACAAAAAAAAAAAGAAAAAAAATAATTAAATGACCTTCAACAGACAGAAAAAGAAAAAAAAATAGACACAGATACAGAAATCTCTACTTTTATAAGGTCAATTAACGTTGGCTAAAATAAAATTTTTTGTTCTATTGTGAACTTTTTCGTAGACTCATTTTTTTTTAATTCTAAAAGCTTTATAAATATATCAGCATCTGATGAATATAAAACTGAACGGTGAACGCATGCTATATCATCTTTCACTTCTAATTTTGAAATAGACACAACATAGAATAAATTTTTATCTTCAAACTACCGATATACAACGAATTTGTTACGTTCAATCAAGCGCGTCTTGTTCTTTCATTTTCTTTTTTACGTAATCTATCTATCTCTTCTTCTTCTTCTCTTGCTGTCATCAGCTGTCACATCGACATCAGTGATGGTGATTTTTATTAAATACAATTTGTTGATTAATGTAGTTGAAAATATAAAAGTGCATACAACAGAGTGATTACATAAAAAGAATGAAGAACTTGACATCTTATTCAAGAGAATGAAGAAGAAAAGAACGTTATTCAAGTGTTAATAGTCCAGTTTTTGGACAGATATAGCGTGTGTTTATTTTCCTTTTTTTTCTCTCTCTTCCTCACGAAATGATGGTGATGCTGTTGATGACCTTAATAAGTTAGTGTATATACAATATACATTTTCTATTTTTTCTTTTTCTGTAACATTTACCATAAAGATATATATATAGTATTTGTAGTAATTGTTAGTTGAAGGTATGATGCTTGGTCATACAGCGGTCACAAAATATTCATCATTTTCATAGTCCAACTGATGCAAAGAAGAATAAGGAAATAAAATGACAATAGAAGAAAGAAAAGGAAAAAACGCGTTCAACTATAAATTTATTTATATACGGATATAAATACAATATAATAAGAAACAATAAACTTGTTCGTTGCGGAACTATGAAATCTTTTACTTTTGAAATCTCTAGTTTTTAGACTTAATAAAAACAAATATCATTTGTTATACACCCATCATTCATGTTTGATGGTCTCATAAATACTTGTCACTCATCAACACGTGAAAGCCACGAGGCTCAAACTTATATATATATATATGTAGAGAGAGAGAGAGAGAGAGAGACTATAAAGTATCGATTTTATAAATAGGAACTTCAACATTATACATCACTTCATTCTATAAATTAATAGGGGTTTTTGAATAACTGATCTATTTCAACTATTTACTAGAAACTAATCGCATTTAAAAAAAGTACTGTAAAAGGATTTTTTTTTCTAATATTAAAATCATTTCTACTTAATGAAAAAAAGTCAAGTACTTAAATTATTGTAGACTCTCTGATTTCAAATAACAATAACAAATTTTGACATATTTCAAAAAAGAAAAGAAAAAGTATGACGATAGTTATTATTTATTTTTGTACTTCACAACTAATAAATATATTCCATAAAGTAGAGAAAAAAATCAATACATTGAATTCTAATTACATGTATGGTTTTTATATTACATAAATATTCTATTTTGAAATTAATGATAATATTTTGATATTAAACATGAAATATATGTTTTATCTTTTCTCATTTTCAGAGTCGTCGTGATAAAAGCGATTCTGGACATGTAAATATTCGTGACGATGAAGAAGGCCATTTAATCTATGTACCAGGTATAATAGTACATAAATATCTTTTAATTTTATTTTACTAATTAAATATATTTTTTTTATCATTTTAGGTGACATTTTGCATCATCGATGTAAGTGTACATGAATGATCATTAAAATTATATATTAGAAGTTTAAGAGAAAATCATTTTTTTTTTCCTTCTTTTTATTTTAAAGATGAAATTCGGCGAACACTCGGTGAAGGAACATTTGGTAAAGTTGTTGAAGTTCGAGATTTACGCGAGTATGTATTGACTAAGAAATGTGCATATGTATGTTGTTTATTATGTATATTTTTTTATTTGCTATTTTAGTGATGGAAATACACGTTTAGCATTAAAAATAATTAAAAATGTTGAAAAATATCGTGAAGCAGCACGTCTTGAAATCAATGTTTTAAAAACAATCAGAGAAAAAGATCCAGATGGTTTAAAGTGAATAATAATAATAATATGGTTTTTTTTTTATTAAAATATTTAATTATATCTCTGTTTTCTAGTTTATGTGTGACGTTATTAGATTCATTTGATTATTATGGGCATATGTGTATTGCCTTTGATATGCTTGGTCTTAGTGTATTCGATTTTTTAAAAGAGAATAATTATATTCCATATCCATTGGATCAAGTTAGACACATATCATATCAATTGTGTCTTGCTGTTAAATGTAAGTATCATCTTTTATTATATCTATATGTTTACACTCATTTTGTACTTGTACAGTACGTACAAGTACAAGTTGAAATTTATGTTCAACGATGTTATGATATATTTGTTTTCTTCTTTTGTTTAAAGATTTACACGAAACGGCATTGACACATACAGATTTGAAACCTGAAAATATTTTATTTGTTAATTCTGATTATAGTATGGTGTATAATCATCGAAAAGTATGTGAATATGAAAGACTGTTATAAATTGTCTATATAAAATAACTGTATTATTTCAGAGACGAGATGAACGTATTGTACGTCGAACAGATATTAAAGTAATTGATTTTGGCTCAGCTACATTTGATTGGGAACATCATAGTACAATCGTATCAACCAGGCATTATCGTGCTCCGGAAGTTATTTTAGGTAAGTCTAATAATATCATTGTTTCTCTTTGTTTATATAATTGTATTCATTTAGAACTTGGTTGGTCACAGCCGTGTGATGTATGGAGTGTTGGCTGTATCTTATTTGAACTTTATCTCGGCTTTACTCTATTTCAAGTATGTACCAAACAATATTTTTTCTTTGTCTTTTTTATATTTTCAAATTTTTAATATAGACACATGATAATAAAGAGCACCTGGCTATGATGGAACGAATACTTGGTCCAATTCCCTATCGTATGGCTAAACAATCAAAGTAAGATAAAATAAAATATGAAATTTATTTTTCATATGAGAAAGAATATTGAAAATAAATAACTAATATGTTTTTATTTCAGAAAAACAAAATATTTTTATCATGGACGACTAGATTGGGATGAACGAAGTTCTGCCGGTCGCTATGTTCGTGATAATTGTAAACCTATTCGCGTAAGAATAAAATAGACTCTCCTTTGATTTATTTTATTCATGTTGTCATCTTTATTTTTTCAGCGTTATATGATGAGCGAAGAGCAAGATCATCAACAATTATTTGAATTAATCGAAAAAATGCTCGAATATGATCCAAAAAGACGGTATGAATTATTAGAAAGAAAAATTATTGTGTGATAATTCAATAGCAGCTATATAAACAAGAAATAAATGCTAAGCTAAAGCTTCTTCTTAGTGGAAAGTGAATCAAAAATCTTAAAACCTATAAGAGTAACTGGATGCATATTTTATTTATTTTTTTATTTTATTTAGAATAACGTTGAATGAAGCACTTCGACATCCATTTTTCGAAAAATTATTACCTGAACAACGAATCGCCGTTAATAATGAAACAAAATCTTGATAGCATCATTGTTTTGTTTCCTTTTTTATTATTCTTATAATATTATTATTTGTTCGTTTATTATTTTTTATTCATTCGTGATACTCAATTGTAAGTATCTAATATATATACCCAATAATAAAATTGTATTGAGGTATAGGGCACTTTAAGACTGCACCTTATTGAACTTTTCTGATCGTTATTTGAAACGACGTTTCTGATTCCAATTTACCCTTTTTCTCGACTCTATCGTTTCTTTTGTTGTTACACTGAAGAAACATGTTGAGTAAATAACAACGAGTTAATGATTCTGACATTCACTCTCATGCTAATCATAATTTTAGATCACCCGACTGTCGTATAAAAAATATTTTCTGTAAATGTGCTTGTATTGTGATTGATTCTAACTTCTGTCGATATAATATAAGCTTTATCCTTCCAGAATACAAACGAAATAAGTTCTAGTATAGTGTTCTAAAACTTGAACTACAAAAAACATAAAATCAGTTTTATATAGATAGCGATATGAATATGTCAATTTATTTTTATACTAAGCTCAATCAGCGTTGTCTATATTTCAAAATGTAAAACGTTTGGGTATGTTGTGAAGAACTTTTATCTGAAAAGAAATGAAAACACACAGTCTTGCCGCCATACAAGACTTGCGTCTTTCTTTTCATGACAAGAAAAATTAATTGTATAGTAAAATTGTGAAAGGATCTTTGAGAAATCGATTAGTTTATGAGTCAAATATTCAACTAATTTTTCTTATCCTCGATAGTTTAGGTATGACATCGAATTTTCTGAGAGTCCTATAGCTAGTGTCTGTTCATTATCTACTACCTTGAAGACGGCTGAAACATTAATGGTCCAGCACGTCTAATCTCATGACAATGCTTGTTTGTTTGAAAAAAAAGTTGAGAAAGCTAAAACCTATATCATTTAGTTTTGTTCAGTTTTAGAAATGCATATTCTTAATAAAATAGGCTTTCACTAGATTTTTCAGTCTTTTTCGAAAAATCTTTGTTAATAAATGGTGAAAACTGTGAATGTTCATCTCTTTTCCAACAAAAGTTATTTGAAATAGACTCATTCATCTAGTATTTTAAAATGACTAGTAGTCTGTATGCTGTACAACAACTAAAATTATGCAATTGATTCGATGGTACTCTTATTAATTTTGCTTTTTTCTTTCTTTTCTTTTTAGTGTGTTACATATGTCTGTATTGTCATAAAATGTTTCTGTTTCAAGCATTCAACAAAAACCAGGGATCGCTCGTCTATTTTATTTCTTCATTTGTTATATTTTGTTATTGACTTGTCCAAATTATTCTCGGACATTTTTCTAACAAACCATCATACATTGTGAAAGAAGAAAGACAAACAATGGTTCAACGATCTTGTTGTTGGTGATTATTTGTTGTTGCTCTTGTTAATTATGTTTTTTTTGTCTTTTTTTTTCCTGGTCATATTGTTTTTCTCGTGTTGTATTATGAAATAATATAGACATGACGGTCAACAGATTCTTGTTGTTGTTGTTGTTGTTCTATTTTTATTTTCATGTGATTTTTTTTTCTGTGTGCGTGTATGTGTCTGCCCGTCAGAAATAGGTTAAAGACACACGCATTCAATCAAAAATCTTGACCTCTTAAAATTGTGAACGATATGTTTTTCAAAGATAGTAAAATAAAAAATAAAGCACATACAATGATCAAAGGTGATGAGTATAGAGAAAATCAGCAGGTTTTATGCCTCGTTTATACCAAACTTCCATCACGATGAGTCGCTCAGTATCAAATTATTTTTTCGTTTGTTAGGTTTAACTGTTTCTTATTTCTATATATTTCGTATATGTTCAGCTATTTTTTTTCTGTTTTCTTCTCTCTTTTTTTGTTCTTTTGTACAGATGCATACTTGGATAGAAGAAAGAAATTACAATATAAAAATTTATTTGAGCATTTATTAAAATTATTTCGACTGTAAAATCATCGCATTTAATGCAAGTTTTGATCAGAAGAAATGAAGGAATTCCTTTTAGATTACCATATTATTATTAGTCATTCATTGAATTATTCGAATAATATGTTTTTATCGAAGTGTCGATTGATTTTTTGAATCCATAAGAAACAATACATTAATGTGTGTTTAACTCGCAATAACTGAAACGATGATTGATGAGTTACTACAAAATATTTCTCAAATCTAATAACTGAAAAATACTTCTAAGTATGGCAATCCGAAGGTAGGTGAACAAATCTTCACAATAGATTTTCTTCCTTTACGCAATTTGACACAAAGCAGCGACGGGTTAGTGCAGTCTTACCTACGGAGTGTTTGTTTTTGGATAGATGTCATCATATCCAAATGATGAATACTCACTTTTAATCCAAAAAGAAAACTTTTCCTTCAGTGAAGAAGTCAGAAAGTATTCTGATTCTGATCTGAATCAGAATACTTTCTGACTTCTTTACAAGATCGGAATATCGATATTCCAATCGACTTGAAACTCACATGTATTCGCAGAATTAGAAATCATACAGAATTTTTACGACGATATTCACATTAAATTTCTGTATGATATTGATTTTATGGGCTTCCTGTGTGAAAATCCTGTAGGGATCCCGTTTCGGAGAAAAAACTCATGATTTTTAAGATATCTCGCGCTAAAGTAGGATACACGCAGAATTTCTTAAGCGCCATCTACCCTTAAGTTTCTGATTAGAGAATGAATTTTTCAATGAGTAAACTCAAGTATGCATAGATAATTATAGCCCCATGGAATTATTGTATTAATATTGTTGTCTCTGAAAGTTTGCTAATTTTTTTGATAATCTGGTTGATTATTAATGTTTGTTATGTAACAAACCTACTCAGAATTCCAAGCAAAGAAATGAAATTGAGATGGGATGTACATGTGAAGGTCCGGTACTTCTACAGATCGATCACACACTCACACTCACACTCCACACACACCACAGTAGGGGGTGTGATCGATCTGTAGAAGAACCGAAGGTCCAGTCAGTCATAGTCATTCCGAAAACTGTAGGATTCCAAAATTTACGAAAAATTTGACGCGTTTAGTGAATTTGTGGCACAAACACGCAAGAAGCTGCGAGTGTAGGGAAAATAACAGACAGGAATACGCGCACAAAGCCTCTGTTTCCATGGCAACGTACGGTTCCTGCGTGTTATTTTCCCTACACTCGCAGCTTCTTGCGTGTTTGTACCGCAAATTTGCTAAACGCGTCAAATTTTTCGTAAATTTTGGATTCCTGCACTTTTTGGAATGACCAGGCTGGGAATGATCTAAGTCGTTGAATGTGAAGTATTTTGAATCAAAAGGATGGATAATAATAAAATAAACAAAATTTGGGAGAGTACAGTTTTATTGGCCCGTACCTTTCTATATTCATATATATCTTTTTTTGAAGATCATAAACTTCGTTCAAAGACATGGTTCGTATAGCGGTGATTGGATGTGGTGTCATGGGTATTAAAATTGCCGGTAATATAAAGTTCCTTGCAACAACAAACATAACTAGATTATGTTTATGCTTCTTTATGTTTTAGGAAATTTTTCTTATTTTGGTCATATAGTAAAAATGTATGACGCTGATTTAAAACAATTAGACTCTGTTTGTGAACGAATACATGCTGATGAAGATGAGCTATATCGTGATGGTTTAATCGAAGTCCCAAAATTTGTGGTAAATATATGTGATGCAAATGTTGACGTTTTAACTTATTTAATTTTTTTTGCTTAGGGCCAAATATTATGTTTTAGTCGTTTAGAAGATGCTGTCAAAGATGTAGAATTTGTGTTTGAATGTATTATTGAAAATCTTGAAATAAAGCAAGCGATATTCGACAGTAACATTATGACGCCCTCTTTTATATTATCTCTAAACAAATTAGTTTGTTTTTAGAAGTTGCTCAAGTAGTATCACCTGATGTTATATTATGTTCAAATACAATGAGATTAGATTTGAATAAAATATGCGAGAATATTCAACATAAAGAGGTTTAATTTATTGTCGTCATCTTGAAGTTATTTTGTTACATATATATATATTATATATATATATATCTCCATTATAGAGATTTGTTGGTACACGGTTTTTATTTCCGTGTTACTATGTTCCAGAAGTTGAGTTGAATCCGACAAAGGACACAAGTACACAAACAATTGAATCTTGTATGTCAAACAAACAGTTATTGTGCTAATCAATAGTAATTTTTGTCTTGTTTTTTCCCAGTAAGAAAGTTACTCGAACGTATGGGAAAAAGTAATAATCAGTTTAGTTACCATTATGTCAATTGCAGATAGAATTTTGTTCTAGCACTTTATTTTCGATCAAGTTCAGAACCGCTTATCTTAGATGAAGAACAACGTGACGCTCGACGACAAGGTATGGCGTTATTTTAGTTAAAATCGTCTCCATTATCTTTTTCTTTTTTTGTCAGCACGAATTGAATCCTTAAAAAAGAATAGTGCTATTGTCGTACTGCGTGGTCGTTCATCATTACCCGAACTGAATACAGCGAGGAATGCTCGAAATGAATATTGTAAGTAGTTTCAAAGTTGCAAAAGATGAGAAAATACGTTTAAAAGAAAAACTTTTCTTAAAATTTCGGTTGAAAAACCTAAAAAAATAATAGAACAGGTTTATTTTAGTTCTTGTTACAAAATTAGTTTCGTTGTTTTAGTTGAGTTTGCTCCATCGAACGAGAATGATTGTGCCATCTGTATGGATCGTCAACGAAATGCTGTAATACGTTCATGTAATCATTTTGTTGCCTGTTATGAATGTGCAAGATTATTACATGCCAGAAAAGACTCATGTCCGCTGTGCCGTAAACGAATTGATGACGTCATAAGAGTTTATACGTAACAGGAAACCGTATTTCTCACTGAACAGTTTATCTTTGAGATATTTTCTGTAAAGGTCTGTTTTATATGTTTTGTTGTGTTTTTGTTTGTCAGATACGAATGATGATCGTATTCAATAACAGTAATGTCCTTGTTCTTATGTGTGATTATAATTTGTATATATAAGTATTAAACATATCTATCGTTTGCAAACCCCACGGTGGGATTTATTTTTTAAGGGAGACCCCCATCCAGATTTTTCACTCAGTTTGTAGAGCACATTTTGGTAATTACAAAGCCTAAATTTTTTTCATTTCCCGGAGTTCAGGTTTTTTCAGCAAAAAAATTTGAAGTTACCTAGTGATTTTCTGCCCATTTTTTTAAAATTTCTATAGAATTTTTGTTTTTTTAGATGGAACGCTAATTCTTGCGCCAATCGCTCGGGTACATCTCGATGTATCCAGGAAAAAATTTTCATTGTTTTTTAATGAACTTTGACTGAGATGTTTTAGTTTGACGTGGCCGATTCACTTTCGGAGCAAAAAGTATTTCTGAAAAACCTTGGGCACGATTTCGCTTCAGAGAAGCATTTTGGAACAAAAGTTTCGTTATAAATGTTGTTCAGAATCAAATTATACATCGAATGAGTAGCGGAATTTTGAAAATTTTGAAAAGTCAATTTTTAAATCCCAAAACACTTTTTAATAGTCGAATTTTGGATTTAAAAAAAATCGTGTTTTCAAAATTTCAAAATTTCCTCCGCTCATCCGTTGTATAATTTGATTCTGAACAATTTTTGTTTCCACAATTTTAGGCCTAAAAATCTTGATGTTTTTCGATTTTTGACACATCCGTTCGATTCTGTATGTGAAAGTGTCTATGTTCTATGAGCTGAAGATTTTCTGAATACTATCCTTTGGCTCAGAAGCAAAGAGAAAGGAGCGTACAATTTGGGCATCTTTTCTCCGCAGTACAGCGTCTCAGTATTTCAATTTTATAGGTTGACCTTTAGAAATTTAGCGACAGCAAAGTAGTATATCATAGAAAAAAACATGATAAACAACTTCTACATTCACATTTTACATTCACATTTTCGCTCCAAAATGCGTCACTGCAGAGACACGGTACACAAGATCTCGAAAGCGCACACTTTTGGCCCCCAAAATCCATTCTCAAGGTCAAATCCGAATTTCGCCGCCAAACTTTGTTCGAGAACGATCACAGTCTTTTTAAATATACATCCCGATGCGCTCTATCGATTGATTACAAATCTGAGGTTTCAAACTGAAAAGGAAAATTTTATTTAAATTTTAAAAAATGAGCAAAACCGGCCGAAAAATCTCGGCGCACCTGACCGAGTCCCCGAAACCATTTTAGCGAAACCCACAAATCGCAGGATGGACTGTGGTAGTACGCCAGGTGTACTTCAACAGTATACTGGGGGGCTTCAGAATTGTCCCGTTTCCTGGAGAAAATCATTTCTCAAAATCGCCCAAAATGGTCATTTTTCAAAATTGCAACTTTCAAGGCGTTTGTATTGAAAACGAAAGCACCGGAGATCGTCAAACTTTTACTAAATATACTTTGGCATATAATCTATTTGGAAATATGGTTGAAAGTCTTACGGTCGACTTTGTGGGTGCTACAAGAAAATTCAGGTTTTTCTGGACTTGGGCTCTTAGTGCGCCACCTATTATAAAATCACGAAAGCATGCTTTGAGCTCGCGGTTACGTGGTTTTGTAGCTCACACTGCCTACTATTTACGAAAAATCTGTAAGGTTAAGTAATCTGTTGTTACTGAATTACAAGGTTTTAAAGTTGGCAAATTTTCAAGATGGCGGAATCTACGTTTTTCGGGGCTTCTCGTAAAATATCAATATCTCAGCAACGATACAACTTTTTGATTTGCTCCTTTTACCAAAATTCATTAAAATGTTTGGTCTACAAGAGCCTGCTACTTTGGGAAAGTTTTGAGAACATCGACTGAAGGCTACTCCGCTGTAATAGGTCGTGGCTTATGTGCAATGTCTCTTAATGTAATCAAAAAAACACGTCTAAGTCGCTGCTTATTTTGAAAAAAATATCTGAGGTGCATTTGATAGACATCACTAATACATCAAAAGCTCACTAGCTGCGATCAAGAGATCTAGTCGTCCATCAGCCACGGATAATTCATGTAGTCACATAGTGACTATCATACTCTTGAAGAAACGATTTCTAATTTGTTGCTTGTTTATGTAATTATGTTAGGTTCGTTCAAATCAAATAGATGAATTAATGAAAAAATTTGGTCAGAAATCATCAGATTTCTCTCACTCCAAAAATATTATAAAATGAAAGTACCTTGTTAGTCAATAACCACTTTGATGTTGGTATGGTGAGATCTTTTCCCTTCTGATGACAAAAAATATATGAAATGTTTGATCCAAGGACAGCGGGATGCCCTACTTTATGCATCAAAAATGTACTTAATTTACATGGAAGAATGCATTCAAAATGCCTTGACTAAGTATGCATAATATCTCACGCAGACACTATGGGTGCATAAAACTGGAATCCAGGCGCCTTTGTAAGGAATGGTGACGCGTCTTTTACATCGAAATTCTGTCTTACTCACAAAAAATGAGGTCGTCTTTAACGCGCTTAAAGTAAAAAATGCCCTTCTTTTTTCAAAGTGTGACTGCTTTTATCTATTTGACATTTTGACATTAAGCACGCATGCCGACAAGTATAAAAAAATATTACTTAAGTGCTGATATACCAATATAACTCGTCCGAGCTGTTGTTAAGATAATGAAATTAGAATTCTGGGATAGATGCAGTATCGCAGGGACATTGATTGACGAAATGAATAACAAAGTATTAGATGGTCATATGAGCGAAAATAGATAAAAATTGGTGTTAGATGGTGCATATTTTAGCAACAATGGATAATGTTATGCAACTTTTGACTGCTTCAATTTGGACTATTAACAGTGAACAGTGAAACAATGAAGGCAGTTGAAGATAAAAAAAATATAATAGAATTTTCAGATTTAACTGCATCCCAATCGACTGATCATTTCAGTGATAATAGTTTTGTATGATTGAAAGAAAATATTAAAAATAAACCCATTTCGACTTAGATTTACATTTACGTATTTAGTTTTAACAATAATAACAATGATCAGATTCGTAAAGCAAATATTGTATGCATTTTTTTTGTTATCAACGTTTTTGATATGAGAAAATATAATAAAATTATTTTTTCAGAAGCAATTAACTCAAGACAAAAATCGCTTCGTGTTTTATCGATTGTATTTTATCTATTGAGCCAACATAAGAAAAAATTTCATTGTTATGGCACAGAACTTAACAATGATGGATAAAACCGAAGAGATTATTAAATCTGTTTTCAAAGATGCACAATTTAATTCTTTACAAAACTGATATTGACCTATATTTTACAGTAATAAAATTCTAAATTTCTAGAGGTCAAACAGTTCGATTGAATCAAGTTCAACTATTGCCTGTTGATTCTCAGAATGTTTTGCAAATTTTTTCGTACGTTGAGAAGATCAGGTATTCATGAAAATTGCTTGTTTGTGGCAACGAACGATTTCTTAACCCTATAAAAATGTTCATTCACTGTTTTTGTTATAGGAAGTAAGGTAGATCGTTTTCGTATAAAACTTTATAGTAATGATCTTTTTTGAGCTATAAATGGCTTTTTCATAATCCTTTTTCTGAAGAGTGCAGCTGAGAGGGAAAAATCGGACTATTTTTTTGGAATATGACTTTTAAAAAGTAAAAGGTCATTCAACGAGCAGAAAGTAGCATTGAAAATATCTAAGTATATGAAAACAAAAGACATTTGTAAAATGTCCTTAAAGGACTATCTATTGACGAGTCGTATTTTATGAGTCCAATATTTATTGGAAGATATATATGATCGTCTCGACCCGGTATGTGTTTCATGAACAAAACACGAACAATTTCAAAATTCAGTGGGAAGTAGTTGAATTTGATTCAATCGAACTGTTTGACCTCTAGAAATTTAGAATTTTATTACTGTAAAATATAGGTCAATATCAGTTTTGTAAAGAATTAAATTGTGCATCTTTGAAAACAGATTCAATAATCTCTGTTGTATCTGGGCTATTTAGGCTGAAATATTCAAAAAACATAAGATATCGCAAAACTTTTATCACACCTAGTAGTGATATTAGTGAAAGTTATTAAATATTGACTAGTGAATATCATTTCAGTGTTTAGTGTGTTTTTTATTCTATTTGAAAGTATAAGTGGGCGTGTTTAACAAAAATATCAATGTAATGAGAGTGTTCGAAGTTGAGTATCATTTGTTGGCGAAAACATTTCTATGAATATTTGCTGCAGCAAAAAACGGCATTTAAATTAAAACATGTGTGGTTTTTCACAGATTCGAAAAAAAATAATGGATTGATTATACACGATAATCAAATAAATCATTTTAATGTATCTAAAAAAATCATTTGTTGACGACTAACACTCCATAATCACGTGTTTCAATCGAATTTATAAGAAGAAATTGGTTAGTTTTTAGTAAGAGTACTAAGAGCTTGATATCATAAACATGGAACCTAGTTTTTGGAGGAGAATTGGTAAGTAACGATATAAAAATCGGCGTTAATATCAACCTAATATAATTTTTCATGTTCATTGACGTGTTTTAAAGGTGTTCGTCACCTTTTCTAACATTTATCAAAAATATCAGCGTTAGAATTACGGATGTACAGTCTTTCAACATTAGCTATCTTGCACTTGACCTATCTCTTTTGCAACTGACCTACTTTCCATTAAACAAAAGGTAGGTGTTTACTTCATAAATATATTTAGCCGAATACTGATAAGAACAAGAAAAAAATTCATCTCCATAAGTTTCTGACAGTCTTTGAAAAACATATTTGAATATTTCTACACTGCTATGTCTCCCGATTTTATTAACTTCCGTCAATGTAAGTATTCGTTTCTTAACATATAATTAATGTTTCTTAAATTTGTTTTTTGTTCATTTGTAGACGGAAATTTTGTGTTTGGGTTTGTTCACATTCTAATCAATTTGTTATCAACTGCAAGTCATGTTTTGGAATCCTTTATGTTTTTTTTGGTGAGTAATATTGATGTTTTTATTCCATATTCAAGCAATTATAACGGAATTATCCTCTGTTATAGATGGGATGGTATGATTTGTATATGTACACACCATTACAAGTTCATCTATCACCTCACATAGCTAAAATACCTCGATTTATTCGTATTGGTAAAATCACTATAACAATATTTAATGCTAATATTGTTACTTATTCTCGAACATTCCTGATTATACCCATTGCATGGCTTCTCAAATATGATCATAATATATGGGCATGTCTATTAGTAATTATACATGATTTTCTCGATCATGTTGATGGCATTGTCGCTAAAACACAAAAACGAATCTATGGTGAAATTGATGACCCATTATTGGGTGGTTTCATGGACGCATTTTGTGATAAAATTGTCAATATATTCTGTTTATGGTCAATATTGCAAGAAACAGATTTTTCACAAACATCTTATTTACAAACAATAGCATTCATTTGTTTATGTTACACAATAATTGGACTAGAAACAGCAATTGGTATTGTTCGTGTACAAGATTATTTTCATGCATCGATAAAGTACCCTAGTTGAAATAAATTATATATGGAAATACATCTCTTGTTCTTCTATTTTCAGTAATCATAAACCGATATCAGGAATACATGCAACAGCATCAGCAATGGAAGGAAAATTGAAGGAGAAATTAGAATCGATGGGATTAGCTTTCTTGTGTTTATCAACAGGACATTCTCTACCATTCAGTCATTGGTGTATGTGATAGCTTTTCTTGAATGATTTCCAATTAACATTAATAATATTTTTTCTAGCCGGTATTATGGGTATCATTTGCTTTTCGTTAACAGTTCGATTAGCTTATGCAAGTTTAGCTCAGAAACTTCGAGCAAGAAAGAAAATAGAAATTACAGTTACTAAATCAGAGCCAGCACCGTTTCAACGTTCAATTGGTATTATTAATGGAACAAAATGGAGTACAGAAACAGTAGCTCGTGGAAGAGCAATGACATTAGGTTCAGCGATGAGAGAGGTAAAATCCCTATCAGAGCAAATGAACAAAAGTTTTTTTTATTTCTCCCTGTTTAGCCAAAGCGTCAAACAACACCTCCAAGCACTAGTCCCAGTGGCAGCATTACAAATATTAACGTGAACAGTAACAACAACAATAACAATACAAACAATCCCTTTATGAATGGAAAATCACCAGAAAAACCTCGATCTAAATCGCCAACTATTCAGCAAATAAAAGAAGAAGATGAAGAAATAAGTGATGAAGACATCAGGGAGCGTACGATGACCCGCAGTGCATCGTTGCCAGCAATTTGGATTGATGGACGAGCTGATAAAGTATATACAATTGGGTGTTTCGATTTATTTCATGAAGGTCATCGATTATTATTGTTACGTATGAGACAATTTGGTCGTGAAGTCATTGTTGGTGTTCATGATAGTCGCAGTATTTATAAATTGAAACAACGTGTGCCTGTTGATGGTACTGAAAGACGAATGTTAAATGTTAAACAACATGCTGACCAAGTTTATTGTGTATCGGCGACAGATCCCAGTGCATTTGTCACGTGTATTGTTCATTTAAAAGAGGATGAATCGGCGTTATACGTACGTGGTGATGATATGGCCGATTTTCCATCAAGACATGTTGTAGAAGAACTGATGCCGGTGAGATTTTTACCTTACACACATGGTGTGTCAAGTACAAAACTAAGACAAGAACTCTATTCACATATAAATTCGGATGATCTCGACCATTTGGAAAAGGTTAATTGATAATAATGTGAAATTCAGAACATCAGTGCGAATCTCATCATGTTTTTATTGAATTTAATATTTTACAATACGTTGTTTCTGCTCTGTTATGTGTGTGTAATAAATTTAAATTTTGTAGAATATATAGTGTAATCTTATTTTTATTTGTAAAATAGTTTGCGTCTTGTTTTTTCCTAAAATAATCATATTTAACCTTGAAATCATATTGATAACATACATGGTTAGATAGGAATTTTTATGCTGTTCTGGAATCAAATTTAATCATTAGTGATTAGTAATTACTATAATTCTGATTGTAATCGACCATAATATTAATACCGTCAATCAGCGGTGCCACATAGCAGCGTAGCAAATCATCGTCTTTTTTCTAAAGTCCCATATGTTCTGCTGTTTTCACTAGGACGCCTGCTTACATTGTTAACAGTTCTTGTGCACAGTTTCTAATTTCTATTCTAGAGCGACATCTCTTTTCCGTACTTGATCTGTTGTTGTTCGACAAAGCCAATCGACTATGTTCATTCATATATCTGTAGGCATGCGCATTAATATAAGTATTTCAGTTTCGTTGATCCTGACTCCTTGAAGCGACTATTTGGAGCTAAAAGGATTTCGTTGATCCTGGCTCCTTGAAACTATTGTTTAGAGCTAAAAGGAAACAATGTCCAGTTTTAAATTTTATTTTGTTTGTTTTGTTTCACATTTTTCTTCTTGTGAGTAACTTGACAAATGTGAGCGAACGCCCTCGCATTTGTCCTTCCGTAGTATGAAACATGCAATCTCGGAAAAAGTCCTTTTAGTACGATCACGTTATAGTAATTAAGAGTTCAACTGATTGGCAAATAGATTATTACTTTTAGTTGTGTGAAAAACAAAACATTTCAATTTTATTTTTAGCATTTTCAGTCTCTTTATGTCGCCTCATAGCCATGTAACAAAACCAGATACTATTTAAAGCACATATGGGATGACTCTCACATTATGTTTACTCAAGAAAAAAATCTAGATATGCTTCAGGTTATAGCGGCATTAAATAAGCAGCGTTTCTAATGAAAATTGTTTGTTATGTGTACTTGTAATTTTGTACAAGTTCATTTCTTCTAAATTCCGAGGGAAAAATAAAATGTACAGTGTACACTTTGTTGTTGTTTTTCTGCAAAGTATACAGCAAAGTGTAGGTACACTTGGTCATTAGAAGCGCTGTTCCAAGACCTTTTGACGGTTTAAAAATCTGAAAACAAACACTCATGTCAGTCTCACTATATTTTGAATTGCTGATTTCCTTGGTTCAATAACACATAATAACGAGAGTTACTTCTGTAAAACAATAGCAAAAACGTTCTGTTGCGCAAAATATTTAGTAGTGTTGCTTAGTACTAATGATTTGAACTATTGTTTTTGCAGAACATACTTTGGTGACTGAAATAATGTAAAAAAATAAAAATTGTTTCTCAGATAATCTCGGGGATTATTTAGTAATCTACTGTTGATTCATAGTGATCGCTGATTGTCAACGCAGTTACATGTTGAACAAGTAACAAAATATTTTTAGAAAACGAACGGTATATAAAGTTCACGAAAGGGTAACAAAATAGTGTTAACCATTGTTGTATTTTTCAGAATATAGTTTTTATTTTTTGGTTCAGTAGTTAGAGCAGTAGAAAACAAAGTATTCTTCCAAGTGAAATTAATAGCATCAGAGCAATAATAGAGTGAGACATGAATCTAAACTTCTATGGTTCCCTAAGAATCAGAATGTTTTAGGGGTGTCAAAAAAAATGTTACTATTTTATAAAAATTTACTATATGTTACTACTGTTTTTTGACTATTGAAGACGATACTTTTCGTAAGCACGCACATCCAATCCTGGCAGCTCGTGTTGTTCGGTACTTATTTTTAATGACAGAACGAATGTTACTCTTAAAACAACCTGAAAAAATAAGAAGAAAAATACCGTATCGTAGTATCAATATTTCAAACGAATGACTATATAAAATTGATTAGTTTTTTAAAGCAAAATATTCAAGAACTAATCGGTCTATAAGTTAAACAAATAATTGTAAATGTAATTATTTTAAAAACAAGCTTTGAATGTACTTTAGATAGCATACTCTGGTTATGGCCATGTCATATCTTCAAGTTTGCTGTTACTTTAGTGTACTTTTGTATACAATAGTTGAGTTCTTAGCGGTTTCACCAAAAATGTATCCTCTCCCATCCATCTTTTCCTCCCTGCCCATGTAGAAATTGCAAAAGTTTGTTTGCGTAGTCACGCAAAAAAACCTGCAAAAACACAAGTGGGGTAAAGCAAAAAATGGTTACAAATGCGACATTCTTTGTATATTCATCTAGAACAAAATATTTATAAAATTATTGATTAAAACCAAATATTTACAAAATTCTGTATTAGTTCGACTAATACAGAATTCTGTAAATATTTTGTCCAGAAGAATTACAATTTTTTGCGTTACGCCACTTATGTTTTTGCATTTTGTTATTCACTTGATTAACGCAAAAAACGTTTTTGGTTTTGGCGACATGGGTGGAGACTGTCTTAAATTAGCTATGGATACTACCTAAAAATACTATGTTAGAATATATGGAGAATGTCTTACACTGGTATGGATTCTGTCTTACAACCAGTTATGGAGAACATCTTAAATTACTCTAGTAGTTAGTTTTAGCGTGGATGATTCTTGTGGCCGCAGGAAGATTATTCTGACGATGGACATGTCTAGTAACTTATATGTGCATGGAAAGTATCTGAAAGGGATATATTGAGATTGCTCTATAAGTGGACGCGAAGAGTGTCTTAAATTCATTATTTCATCATTTGTTACTGTTATTAGTTTATTGCACGATTGTATTTGGTGGGATCCTACCATTATAACCCCTTGCTACTATACTGTTGCTTGCTCAAATTTTAGTGGAAATTGACTCTGTTTGAAGTCACAGAATATATGGATAGTTTTTTACGCTATATTTTTTACTAGCTAGAGGAGTTGCGCATTTTAGATCCAAAGGGGCTACGCTAACCATCTTTTTTGTTTGTTTTTCAGAATATAATTATTTGATTTATGACTGAATTATGCCTGGTATTCGTTTGTTTGGTCGACGATTTGGTTTTGCTTCCGATGACTTAACAATTCCATCATTAATTGATATTTTCATTCGTTTTCCATCATTAATTGCATTTATCGTTTTCCGTGTCAAAGATGTCAAAGAATCATGGGGCTGCAATTCTGCCATATTTTACCGCGGTTACTTCTATCCATTATTATCTTGTTATATCTCAATTATTCTTACACAAACGTTTATTGTTTATTTCAGTTTAAAAGGCACGCCAGTGACTAATGTTCATCCACGTCGATTTATTCCCTATTTAATCTATATACGTTTATTATTAATCATCGCTGATATTAGTGTAAATATTGTTGGTTTAATTATTATTGTAAAAGCGTTTTATTCATGTGGTATTTTTCTAAAAACCACAATAATTGTTTCGATTGCACTCAGTTGGATGGTATTCACTGGTATATCGATTATGTTTCTTTTATTTGTTGATTTATCAGGATTTTTAAGTCCGGAGAAAAAGTGGGAATTACGTTTAAAATTTATTTTTTGTTGTGGTCGACCATATGGTAATGAAAATAGTAAGTATTTTAAAATTCAAATATATACCGTCTATTTTTATTGTAACAATTTTTTTATAGGTAGTATTCGAAATATAATAACAACATTGAATAGTTTATTTGAGGACGAACAATTTGACTATGTTCCATCGGATCTTGCTGCAGGACTAATTTTATTACAACAAGAAGATGTTTATGAACGACGTTCATTGAATATTACCAAAATACCTCCAATTGAGTTATTGAAGGAAGGTTTATATTATTATGATTATTCATTGTCCGCATTTGGCTGGGCTAGCATTGCGTACCAGTTTCGAGCCACTTTTTGTTGTAGAACACTGTGTGCAATGAATTACAGGTAGATAAATGAATGATGCCAAAATTGAGAGAATAATAGACACTTTTGCTTTTTCAGATCAATCGGTTGTTGTTGCTGGTATTGTCCCTCATGTAGTGCTTGCGATAGGCAAAACAGTATAAACGATCCATGTGGTAGGGACAAAACAAACGCGATATTTTATAAATATTTCATCAAGTTTTTTATACTTGTAGGTCATCAATATGCAACCTTAGAATATTTATTGACAGCACAATCACCCGTCTTATTGTATGCTAATTTTATGGGTGCGTTTCATCGAGCGCCATTTTTTGTCGCGGCAGATAAAGAGAAAAAAGCCATTATTATTTCGATCAGAGGCACACTGAGTCCTGCTGACATTTTAACAGATATAAACGCTGTTGAAATAGCAGTAAAGACTGAAACACTTGGTACTGGTTATTGTCATAGTGGTAAGATAAATCCACTTATTAATGTTCACTCGTATCATCTAACAGACGTATCGACTCTAGGTATGCATTTGGCAGCATCTTTTATCATTGAAGATATCGGAAACAAATTAGACGAATATTTTCTGAAATATCCAGATTATACTCTTGTGTGCTGTGGATATTCGTTAGGAGCAGGTAAACATTTTTTCTGAAATAAGAGAAGTTTATGTGCATTATTTCATTCTTATTTTTAGGTGTAGCAGCCATTTTGAGCATATTATACAAGAGTAAATACCCGTCTGTCAAATGCTATGGTATTGGGATGCCTGGTAGTGTTATGTCTCGAAATCTGGCACTTAAAACAGAAGATTTTATATTTTCATTTATTGTTGATGTCGATCTAATTACTCGTGCTTCACTCAGTTCTTTGGAGTATTTGAGAAATCGTATTGTTACTGCATTAAACACTTGCCATAAATCGAAACTAACTGTATTAACAAAAACATTATTTAAAACGGCCATTAAATCTCAACGAACATTTTATGATGATCAACAAACAATACATTCGGCGGTCACACAACATGAAATAGTGTCGATGCCATCTGAAGATGAAACTACTTCAACAACACATATGATCCAATCACCATCTGTGATATTTTCTCAATCAGAACGTTTAGTATTACCTGGTACAATTGTTCATCTTTATTCAACTGATAGTATTACATTTTACACTCAAAAAATATCTTACAATGCACGTTTAGCAAATTACGATGAATTTTTCAATATTATCGTTCATCCACGAATGATGATCGATCATTTTCCATCGTCTTATAAAACTGGATTGCAAGATTGTGTTGAAAATTATGAACGTGGGCGATTAAGATTAATGATGGCTGAAGCTATTAATACACCAGTAAATACATTACAAACATTGAACAATCAATGTTTTTGATAATGAGTGCTATATATTATTATTCACATATAAATAATCTATTATTGTTTTTCTGTATAAATATTTATTTTTGGTGCTTATTGTTTTGATAATTTACCTTTTAGAATCTCAGGTATAGTACTCATTTTTTATTATTACTCTACATGTTGTTCTAGTCACCGTTATTTGTCTGACACGTTATGGACATTAGTATTTTTTTGATTATCTTTTTCTCTCATAGAAAAATACTGATCTGCTCTATTTTTTCATGTATTGTGATCGTAATGTTTTTAAGAAAAATAAAAAACAGCACTTGTAAAAGTGTAGATACACTGATTGACGAGACTTTGTTGGTTTAGGCAGAATATTATTTTCACTATCCTAGTCTATTTAGTTGGCAATATTGAATCGCATTCTATATTCATTGAGATTTAACAGGTGTCGTAGAGAAAATCAGTCATTGTGTTGTTTTGAATTTAAAAGATTTTCATACAAGAGCAAGAATATTAGTTTGTAAATAAATGTCAACAAGACAGCATTCCTCTAATTTAAACTAGACTCGTTTTTAAGGGCTGGCTATCCATGATTTTCAAGTTCAAATAGTTTTCTATACTTTATAACTGAATCTGAGAAAGAGTTGAAATTCGTCATAATATGTTTCATTTCTAATTGGATGGGTTATTCCTACTACTACTTCCATTATGATCAGTTATAGACACATATGACAGACAGTTGTATCTCACGGAGCTTTTTATTTTTATTCCTCAATATTTAAAAGTGTTTATTTGAATAAAAAACTTTGATTTGATGAACAAATTCAACGCAAGTGACTGACTACTTCGAAATCTACATACAGAAATTCCTTCGTTAAACATAAAATGCAAATTAATTAAAATTATTAAACATCATTTAAAATTTTTTTATGTCATACTAATGGATATGCAAATTCAAATTAAGTAAAAGTCAAAAAAACTTACTCTATCTCTATAAATGTTTGATGAACTTTAAGATTTTAGGGAGTACACAGTGGGCATTTTTTGCTAGAGCAGGCGGACTTTAGCTTTATGAGTGAACTAAAATTTCATGAACCATTTTTTTATAGGTTTTTCATGATCCTCTTTCTAATGGCATGAGAGTTGGGTTTTGAA
>CAJNOQ010000873.1:0-39699 GCA_905250885.1 Didymodactylos carnosus
GGCGAAAAAAGCTGATCCGAGCTTTTGTCGTGGGAGGCTTTCCAGAGATCCGCTAAAAAACCGTATGCCTAAACTGGAAACCTTATGCAATGTTTTCGACTTGATCTGTATTCTGTGGTCTCTGCTAATCATTCCCTGAAAGTCTGAGCCTTTTTGGACGAGAAATGAGTGAAATATAAGGCTTTTAATTTCTGACGGTAACAGGCGGAAAACCGATTTTTCACCAAACTGAGTTTTCTGAAGTTGTGATTAAATGGGAAATGAAACGAACATCGCTACGATGATCAGCGTGGACGATTGCCTATCATCCACATGTTTCTGAGGTTTCCAGACGTGTCTGCAATGAGATAGGTGTGTCCTCGGAAAACATCTGTATCTCCAGAATCAAAAGAGGTGGAGACCTAGGCCTTACGTAGTTTTGCAGAGAAATGTTTTAGCTATCGACCGATATTATTTGAGATTGAATTCCATAGTGTGGTTTGGGAACGGTAAATTTTCGGCTTTTGTCTCGAATAGTATACCATGGTAAACGTGGTCGGGCACCCTGTTTTTCCATAGGTTTACGTGTCCCGCTGTCCTCTTTCGAATGGCGAAAACCGCAGGTCTATAGCTATCTCCTATCAAAAGTTATAAGCATTTTGTCCACCCCTGTCGTTTTTTGAAAAAGGTAATAATTACAGAATTTCAATCAATTACTCAATGCTGTAGAATTGGTTGTTAATTCAAAACAAACGGAGAAGTTGAAAAGTATTTTTTGAAATTTATCGAATACATGTGACTCTTGTTCTGTCTGAACAGACTTTGTATCAGGTATTGATAGCTTTCTTTCCTTGTTTGTTAATTAAAAGAAAAGTTAGTGTTTTATGAATTTATTATCTTTTTCAAAAAGAGATGCATCGTGAAAAAACCAAGCTCTACGATGCTCATGTGAAAGAATGATACGAGAAAATGCTTTCTTATTTGATATTACACCAGAACTATTTCCCTTCATATTCGAAATTTTCACCACAACTGTAAAACGTTCTGAATTGGTCGGTCCTATCCAGGTGAATTTGATCTTGCAGGATCATACAAGATCTGTCGTTTTCCTATGAAATCTTGTGATAAGATCATAATTCAGCATTTTACAAGATCTTATTTCAAGATTGTCCAAGATCATGACTTGGGATAAAGAGTTCAACACTCTTACTCACAAGATTTTACAAGATCTTGCAAGAAGTGATGACTCATTGTTACCACATAAAATTTGCTACGATATATAGTATATATGAAATATGGTAGTTATGACAAAACTCAGAATATTTTTCTTTCTTCAACGTTACGCATCACCTGAACACAGACCAGTTGCATGGCTATTATAAGGAAGGTGGTCAGCCACGATCCTAAGGACGGGAGAATCCTACCTATATTCTAGAAAATCTTATGGAAAGAAAAATATTTTTTTGAAGAGGGTCTATAGAGGGAATCTGTAGGTAGAATCATGGACATTATCTTGTAAGATTTGATGAATTCTTACATGATCTTACAATATCTTATCATAACATTTTTCAAGATTTTGTGAAATCGGTTTACAAGAAAAGTCTTATGAAATCTTATGTGGAATCAGAGAAACTGATTCACAGGAAATCTTGTAAGATCTTGTGCGATCATATGAAACCTTATAAAATCTTATGATATAATCCTGTAAGATCATACAAGGTCTTGCAAGACCATCTGACAATATTTGACGACCTGGGTATATATCAGCAAATAGATGAAAACAACGTTCAGTACAGAAAATTTGCGAGAGATTGATAAAGAATGAGGAAGACAGTGACCTATGCCAACTACAACAAAAATTTTTAAACGTTTTCTCTGATCAAATGAATTATCATAATTTGTGTGATGTTTCACTGAATTACGGATAGTGTAAAGTATTTCATTGATTGAAAATAATTTGCAAAGTGCCAAATTTTGGATCTGAGATTACTTATGTAGGAGCTCTACATGAACATACAAGTTGTATAGAAAGAAAACGGCATAAAAATATTATGTGTTTATTGTATGAAATAATTACAAAGGAAAACTGAGCAGCATTCTCATAATTATTTTATGAGAATAGTGAATGGTGCGATCTTTGTTTTTAACAAATTGAGTACTAGACCATTTCTTTGATCTTATTTGACACGTTTTGTTTTCATCTCTACTGACCAGAATCTGATGAGGGCTCATAGTTAAAAATCTGCTTATGCAACTACAAACTGTAGCACTAAAAAAATTTGCTAAATTGAAACAATCCGTTTAGAAACTGTATTGATTAATATTCTCTTATTCGCAATCTCCATACTAACTTTGTATATATGTGCTATATATGGTATGTGTATAATGCCAAGTTACGTCTAAAAACATGATGCTCATTTTTTATAAAAATTGCACTGTGACCGCAGTACTATGTAAAAAGTCGATGTTTTATTTTTTCAGTGGACATGGGGAACAGCGTTCTAGCCGTCATAAAGAGTCATCACACGGACCAAAAGACAGTAAATCGTCGTCATCCGCTGCTGCTGGAACCGCAAATCAAGATCGACCATTCAAAGATAAACATCATCCGTTATTGATTGCTATATGGAATACAGATCGAACACAAACCGATACTAATGAAAAATTGAAGGGTATTCGAGATGTGTTACGAAAGGGCACAAGTAAGTACACTAAAACTATAGGATGTAGTCTTGATTATAAATATAAATATAAATATAATCTTTGATTTAGGCGCATCAGTACAATGTGAAATATTACATGAACAAACCGGAGTGCCCATTGCTCAAGTGTCACCACTTATTATTGCCTGTTTCGAGGGAGATCTTGACATCATCCGCTTTTTGATTGATGTAAGTAATGTTCATTATACTGTCAAAGAGATGGAATTTAGCTGAATTTGTTCAATGTGTATTTGTTTCCCTTCGATAATTTTAATAGAATAATGCTGATCCAAATCAAACCGAGAGTGAACATCATTTAACACCCATTCATGTTTTATGCGATGCTGAATATCATGGTCAAAGTTTACGTGTATGCGTTACTATTAGATTCGTTAAAGCGTAGTAGAAATTGTATACATTTTTTATTTAAGCAAAAAGATCGTGCTGATCTCATACGACTATTAGTTAAAAATGGTGCACAAGTCAATCATTTAGATCGAAGTTCTATGGCCGCTATTCATAAGTAATTTATAACAAGAAAAGCTTAAATAAATGATTGTACTAACTACATATTATATCTTTAGAGCGGTTATTCATGATAGACCTGATTGTGTTGATGTTTTGATGGATGCTCATGCCGATCCAAATGTGGCATTTATGGGTGATACACCATTGAGTATTGCAGCTCGACATAATCGAAGAAAAATTGTCCAGTAAGTTTGCTATAAAACTTTCATTACGATATGTTTTATTTTATAAATAATCTTATGGACTATTAGGAGTTTATTGAATCGTAAAGAAACAAATGTAAATCATCGAAATGATCAAGGAGGAACAGCATTACATTTTGCAAGTGCAGGTAAACGATAATATTGATACTAAATAGCGTTAACTATGCGTAGTTAGTTATTCATCAATTTTTCTGTTAATAACAAAAAGGTATCGTTGATAGTCCAGAATGTGTTGAATTATTATTAAGTCATGGAGCTAAAGTGAATGTGCAAGATCTCAAAAACAATACGCCAACAATGGTTGCTTGTTTTTTCAATAAACCTCGTATATTACAAACGTTAATTAAGGCAGGAGCTGATGTGGCATTACGTAATAATGAAGGTGAGTGCGTGTATATTATTATTAATTTTTGACTATTATTCTTCCCGATTTTTAACATATTTGTTTAGGCAAAGATGCATATGATGTTGCCACTGAAAAAGAATTTGATGAATGTAAAGAAATTGTAGCAAGAGCATTGGAAAAAAGGGGTATTAAACCGGGTAAAAAGGATACAACGGACAAATTGGCAGACGATGTCGACAAGTTAAAATTGAAACGATAAATAGTTAAACATATTAACCTGTGGACAATAATTATTATTATTATTAACCATATTTTTTGTTTAAAAATTTGTTTTTTCTCTTTGTTGTTTACTTTCATCTGTCAGTTTGATCTCCCCGTAATAGAAAAATTTTTCTTTTTTAATGGCCTTCTTATGTTCTGCCATAATAATTTGGAAAAATTTTCTGTATTAATCTTTGTTTTAGTTTTAAAAACTCAAAAACTATGTTGTTATTGTTTGTTGTTCTTTCATTCTTGAATGTGTAGTAAATTGTGTATTAGATATCAGTGATGATTCTGAAATCCAACAGGATATTGTCTCTCGAGTTTATTTCATGATCTTCCGATGTTCATACAAACTCAAAAATTGAAATATAAATATAGACATATCCCATCGATTGTGCTCTATGTGAATATGCAATCAGTTACCTTGTGAACAAAATGAACGAAAAAATTATCTCTTACTCTTGTAACGGTAACTATTGAGTTATCGATTCCAAAGTGATTAATAACTATGATTCGAGCATCGTGGCTCAGTCGACTGCTGAGCAGACAACGTACTTCAAACATACGGAGTTCGAATCCCGCCAACGGCGGTCGATAGTCTTGGACAAGTTATCTAATGCTCATTGTCTCGGTACCTTTGGACACAGATGCAATGGGGTAACCCGATTTCAGTGGCCATTGCACTGGAGAGATGTGAATTAAAGTCTTAAAAAAAATAACTATGACTTTACCATTACTTTGGTTATATACAAGTTACTTTTGAATTAAGGGTAACCTCCCCTCTTGTTTAAAATAAAATATTCGATCTAAAGTTGAAGCTAGCCTGTAGAGGAGGTTTGAGTGCTACAAAATAAGATCACTCACACCATTCCAAGGAAATATTTTTGCAAAAAATTCTGAATTTTTTGAGTTTTTACTCGAGAGGATGGAAAACGTCAATTTTTTAAATTTTTCAAAAAAGTTTCTTTCCTTTCCAGTGTCTTCAGAAATATTCCTTATACATAGTCCGATAGAGCAAATCGTTCTCTTCACAATGAGACCACTTTGAAAATTTTCTAATCGTTTGAAAAATGAGCATCGTCTCAAACACCTCCAAAAAACCTGATTTATCCAATATTACCTGCGAATTACTCAGAACATTGATAGTTTCAATCTGTGTACATTGTGGTCCCATCAAAACTTCATCCAATCGCACTCAAAATTTTACGATAGATACTTGGAACGATATCTAAGAATGGTAATTTTGCTTTTTCGTTTCTGATTTTTCGATTTATAGACTTTTCTAAATCAAGGGGAAGGGTGTAATGTACTCCAGTGAAAAATATGGAAGATCATATCAGAAAATTCTGGGCAAAAATACATCGATTTTGACTTTCGACGTTCTATCTCTGATATACATTAGCGCAAAATCGACTTTTTATACGGGGAACAGAATCGGTCCAATTTTTTTTTCTGAAGAGCTTATTATTTGAATCAACGGGCAGCAAACTATCTCTTGATTCAAATCACTTTTCGCATTTTGGCGCGAATAGTGGCGTATAAAAAGTCGATTTTGCGCTAATGAATTTAGAGTCAATTGGATCTTGCTTCCACCTGTATAAAAAGGTAAACAAAGAGAAGAAGTACCCTCAGTTGTGTATTATCCTCAAAATTCAAGAATAAATTACAAGTAACTTAGAAGGTAGTTCAAAAGTTCCTAAATTTCTTTGGAATCGGTAACGCAATAGTTACCGTTGTCAGAGTAAGCAGGCAATCTTTTACAAAAGCGTTATGAAAACGCTTGTCTTTGCTTCTGTTTATATTCATTCAAAATTTGCACAACTGTTATTTTTAAAAACAAAATACATTATTGAAAAGATGGTAGCACATGGTAATTATTATCAATGAGTCCACTCTGACTTAACTAATTAAAAAAATAAAAGTTTAGTAGTTTTCAAAATTTAAAATCATTTTATTTTTAAATATCGCAGTTTCGTTTCAAAACCATCATGTCTACACGATATAATCCGTGTATTTTGACTCTCAATGACCTTTTTTGTACGTTTTTCGATCAAAAACAACCTACATTCACTGTTATACTACTCAAAGTCAATTTTTTCCCAATCATTGAGAATTAGGCAACATTTTGTTTCTGTTCAAGTATCAACTATAATTCTAACAGAAACATAAAATTTTGTCTGATATCTTTCAGCAGTTTCTCAACGGTATTTCATTCTCAGTAAAACAAGATGATGACTATGATAGTTAAGGTGAACGTAACTATTGGTATCAACGTAAGACTGATAAGTCATCCGTCCTAAAATAAGGCGAATACATTCGGCTAATTTCGAACTGACTTATGTCGTCTAATTTTAGGGTTAATTTTCTTTAGAGTGCAAATAATGAACAATCAAACACGAGGTAATAGGTTAATCTATTGATGATATTTATTGTAATCATACGTAAAGAGTTATTATTTGAAATTAGTACTCCATTGATTAGAAATTAATCACAACGAATTTATTTCTTTTAATTGAACATCCTTTTTGAGTAAATGTACTGTTGATCACCAAATTTTTCAGCGTTCCGATACTCGCTATACTACATCCAGTGTTATTGTCCGTTTGATCGAATTGCTCTATTTTATTCATTCCTATACACAATATATACTTCGTATATTATACACACGGCACAAAGTCAATGACTTGTAATTAGAAGCCCTCACGGTCCCTATAAAACATAACTCATTCTACACTTTGTTTCTATCTTTGTTTTATGCATAGTGCTTTATAATTTTATTTTTATTTTTGAAAAAATAGTTTATTTTAATTAAAAATCGTTTTGACGCTGTATTAATAATTTTCATGACAGAATACTAACTGCTGAGACAATTTGAAGAATTTTGCTTGGCTTCGTTTCAATAATACAAGCAACAAAAGAAAAATAATGTTGTCGTAAGCAAATTTATTACACACGTTGTAAATCGATGAGTACTACAGTTAGATCTTGCCCAGCGTTTCTCTCTGTATAAAGCGAACGATCTGTTGTGTGTAATTAAGATATGAGGAAAAATTTGGTGATCAAAATAATTGATACCCGTTCTTTTTAATACACGAAAAAAAAACCAACTGAAACAGAACATTAGACTAATGATCTAAAATCTCGTCTCTCTGAACAAAAGTAATAAATCACTTGAAACCATAAGTAACTCTAGTGAACGGCGCAATTAAAAACAAATCACCTGTTTCTACAGCATCTAAAAATGATTATTTATCACTCTAATGGTAACAAACACTATGTGAACGAGTTAAATATCAATTCCAACTAAAAAAAAAAAATTTATCACATAATTACCAAAAATAAAAACCTTTCTATCAAATAATGTTGGCCGATAAAATAAATTGAGAAATATTTTTTTTTCCGAGATGAAACACCATGCGATCAATGTTAGACTACTTCATAATGACTAATAAGTTTGTCTTAAAAATATCTGCTGTCATTTCTATCATACACGTTTCCGATAGATCGTGTGCGTAGACGTTTGACTTCTGCCATCAAAATTGTGACTTTAGGATTGTTACAAGTCACACATTCTATGCCATTTTAAAATAGTGACAAAGTATTAAAATTTTGTTACTTTACCAACCAAAGTAATACAGAAATAACTATTTTAATAATCTACTTATTACCTAAATTGTGTGAAATTTATTCCCGCAGATAAGAATTTTTTTGTTCTGATAGTGTTTTTGCATAAGACGAATGAAAACTGTATTATAAACTCCACCGATGACTATGAATAATAGCTCGAGTAACAAATCAACTTAGATGGAATCGATCATTTGCTTCATTAGATTTTCGATGTTTTACGCAAATATGATTTCTTTCATTGGACACTTTTTCGAAAAATTCTCACCTGTAAAGCTCATCCCACCATTCTATAGGTATCACTATTATGAAGATGAATTAGTTAACTACTCATATGATTTGTCGATTAGTGTTTGGTAGAGACGTATTTCAATATAAAGAGAAGTTAGGAGGTTATATTTTTTGATGATAATAATACTTAAGCCATTAGAGCAATGAAGAAATGTCTGTTAACATTCTTAATAGAACCTATAATCGGAAAACTATGAACAAAAGTATTCAAAGGTAAAATCAGAAAGAGTAATATTAAAACCTTTTTCAGTTAATCATTGCTAACACTCGATGAACTAAATTAATAATATCTAAACATTATTTGAAATGAAAGTTGCGTCTGTACGTGAGAAGTATCAAACTATTCAAAATGATGCACACATATCAGATTTATTATCAAATATAGACCATATAAGCATAAATGAATCATATATATAATGTAGATGAATATTGATAAAAAAATAGAAGTGTTAATAATACTACATCTAAAAAAATGTCTGTTCAAGAGTACTATAGTACGTCAATTATGATAAAATCAGAAAAAAAACTGAAATGACCACAACAGTTGATAATGAACATCTATTTAGTTCAACAATATTATGGAATGATCAATTCTTACACTTGAATTTGTTTGCATATACTACGATTTATTATTTATTATATAAACGAAAGAATCAAAAAATCCATTAAAACAATAGCATGTATCATAATTTAATACTATTAGAGAATCTTCTAGTGTCAACTTATTTTACTCTTTATAAAAATTAGAAGTCAGTAAACAATTTGATGTGGAAAAAATGTCGTTAATATGTCAGTAAAATTAACACATACAATTAACTTTCTATCGAAAAAAATGCTTTTTTTAGATATAACAGTAATTGTTAAACTAAAACGGAAATAAAAATTTAATCATCATGTTGTTTTAGAAATAAATTTCGTCTAATTACCATAGTTGACGATACTCGATAGTTAGATGAAAAATCTCTGATGGTAATATTAATCCTGGCTAAGATTCAAAGTCTACTGTCTCATATAATCATGATGTTGAAGTCTGGTATCTCATCTGCTAGCGAAAACTATTATTTCTTGCACAAAATTTAGTTGTTGAATAGTTACTGTCAGTATTTATTTTAACCAAATTTTCTGTACACAGCATAACTGAGTAATTTACGAATAGTTTCAATACATAAAAGGCTATTTTAATTTTTTTAATTTTTATTCAATAATGGAACAATATAAAATTTTTTAGATCAATTAATGAAGTACTCATTTGTATCATAGAGTACATATCTCAAGAACTAGAGTATACATTGACTTTTGTCACTAGCTTATCGTTATTAATTTTATATTAAATTTATCCTTTGTTCGTCTTCTATATTGGACATTATTAGAAAAATGTAAACTTACAAAAGATCTACACAAAAGTTCAAATAAAAAACAAAACAAAATTATCCTGATCTAGTCATCTTTTGTATAATTTCTTTTAGATGCTTAATCTAAATAAATTTTTAACTTTTTGTTATATCTTATAATACAAAAAAAAAAAATATCATTGACAAAATATGACTCCACCATCTTAATTTAATCTTGTTATGATAATAAATTAATGAAATTTTTTTTTACTCCTATAGTGATGATTGTAATAAAATAATTTGAAAAAAATAATAATTACTAAAAATTATAATCTTTCTTTCTTTTTAATTATAGGTTATAGTTTTATTAACAATTTGATGTTGTTTTATTCTTTTCCTTATATTAAATGGCTTTCTCTTTTTTCTCTTTTCTATTTTCAATACAATATTTGAATTGTTAATTTATGCATATTGAGAAAAAATTTTTTTTCCTTTCTGAAATTCCTAATAAATAGTCTGTTATATAATGCGATGTTTCACCACAATATAAATTTTTAACGAAACATCATTTCAATCTGAATAAATCAAAATCAATCATTCTCTTTCTTATATTCTTTTCTTTTATGTTTCCTTTACTCTATATTTCATTTAAATGTTCTTGTTGATGCTATTGTATTATGAGAATGTATATATGTATGAATATATAATTTTTAAATGATAAAAAAAAAAAAAAAAAAATAACAGGTGAAAAAGTTCCTGAAATATAAATTTTTTTTTCTATTTTGTATATTTCATTTGACGAAAAATAAAAAAAAAAAAAAAAAACAACCGCAACAAATTCAAATAAAAAAATGCGCAAACGAAAAAACACCAAAAAAAAAAAAAAAAAAAAAAAAATAAAAAAATAAAAAAAAAAACTCATTTAATATGACAATGTGCATTTTTTTAAAGCAATTTTAAAGGACATATGTTCGTTCCACATTTGTATCCTTTTTTTTTTTCAAAAGATTTTCATCTCTCTTTCTACTATAGTAGGCGACTGATGTCATTTTCAAAATCACCTCTTTTTTTTCACATATATGGGAATTTTTCATAGCAGTGATTTTTGTATACACGAGTATATATATATATATATATATAGTTATCGCTTCAAAAAATTTATACTAAAAATTGCGAGAGAACAGAAACAACAAAAAAAAAATTGAAAAATCAAGACTAGTCTATGCTCTGTGACGTACCAATTTATACAGACAAGAAATACACAAAAAAAAAAATCGTGCTGGTTTCACTATGTCGATAGGTAGAAATAAAAAATATATTCAAGACTTCAAGTAGATTACTATTATATTTTGTTTATATACAATAGTATCGATTTGACTTTTATTCTATTAAAAGGTAGGTTGTGCGTGTTATGTAAATATTTTAATATATTAATTGGTTAATAAGCGGATTATGTACAAAAAAACAATACGAATATTTCTCTTTTTGATTTGTTCTGTTCTTTTCTTCTTTTGTTTTCTTATTGACTTCTGATGCACACAAAGATTCTCGACTCTGAAAGGTTTATTTTTCTTAATAAAATTTACGTTCTACCAAAGTGTCATAGGTTAAAAATCGTTCCTTTTAATGTGATAATAGATTGTATAATAAATGAGATATGTATGCTGTAGATTGAAATAGCATTGTATTATAAGAATTATTAAACTAAACTTTCCAGGTTCTAAAAAGAATCAGAAATATATGTCAAAGATAATGCAAGCTCAGTATTAGTTTCATCTGTGTTTAATGTTTCGCCTGTCCTCATTAGCGAACAATTTTGAAAATATAGATGATGTATTTTTTTTTGTTGAAAAAAAAGGGAAAATGTACGTAGACATCCTATTTCTCTCTTTTTCTCATTTTTTTTTTTTTCTTTTGCGAACATTTCGAGTAGTTTTACAGGAAACGTGTAGTATTTCCCTTTTTCAATCTTAATTAAATCTTGGATTGATGTAATACAGCTACAACCAACTACCTGTGTCCTCATCGTTATTTTACTTATTCTTCTTTTTTGTTTTGTTTCATTGTTCCTTCCTTTTTAGTTCGACAGAGGAAAAGAATTATGATGATGCTTTGTATTGAACTTTTTCCTTTTTGAATCATCATTGGAGAGTTTGTTTTTTTACATTTTACATTCCCAAACTTCAAAAAAAAATTGATATAATATACATATAACAAGTACGTCGAGATCTACACTGTTTCCTCTATTTTTTTTTTCTTTTTTTCTTCTTTTTAGTTTTTTATTTTACTATGCACCATCATTTCATCTGAAAAAAAAACTCGAAATAAATTTTTATATACACACGATACATTTTTAGTCATCGTTGTTGAAAAATAAGAACCCTTAGGGCATACGATTTTTTTTTTATAATGTCCTGTTTAGTTCTTCAAAAAAAATGAATATTGTAAAATTCGTTAAATTAGTATAGACTCTATTGTATTTTCTGACAACATCAATTGAACACAAAAAAAAAAAAAGGAGGAAAATAGAGAGCGAGAGAGGAAAAATAACATCATTTGATTAAAAAAATCTGAAACACACACACACACACAAGAAAAAATTTCTGTAGATAGATGTTTTGCTTTTAATAAATATAATAAATAAAAACCATACAATTTGACGATATAGACTTTTGACATTATGATGATAAAGATTATGATTATTTTAAAAACATGATGAACAGAGTGTTTCTAGAGATGTTTAACTTCGATCAGAGAGCTAAAAACTGGCTGGATAATATGAGAGTGTCAATGCTAACTTGTAATCGTACATTCGATCGATACATTATTTTATTATAAGCTGTCTGTATTAACATTTACCCATGCACAGTATCTTTTAACAACATCTGTTGCCAAAAAAAAACAAGAAGAGCAAAAACCTGTACTAAATCCACAAAATACCCGTTAACTATTTTTTAAAATAGTGAAGTTTTAATCATAAAAATTCTATTGTTAATAGTGAGAAAAAGATGATATAATTCAATTTTATAATCTTATTTAGAAAATTATATTGGATAACTTTATGCCTGGATTATGGATACATATCAAGATTTTGTTTTCCTTCTAACTTTAATTTAATGAAATATATCACGTAGAATTTTCAGATGACAAAATCATTGAATAAATTCATCCATATATAAATATATATATATATACAAAATACAACTATAGATTTTATTCATTCTCTTTTTCAACAGTGTGTGTGTATGTGTGTCATCCGGAATTTAAAAACAAAATCTGATGAAGAAACACAAAAAAGAAATTTCTCGGAGAAACACGCGCACAAAAAAAAATCTTCTTCTCATTTTTTGTTTTTTTTTTGTTTAGGAATTGAAATATCTAAATGATGCGCTACAAAGAAAAAAAAAATAGAACTATATACTTGAAAATGATTCTTGATTTTTCATTCTGTGTACATGGGCATTATTTATATGGATTTGTTTGTTTTTATTTATATTTTGGAAAATTCACATTGACTATGATGGGTATGTGTTGAGATGAAAAAAAAATTCATTAAACTAAGTCTCAAAATGAGACTAGTTTATGTCTCTATTCAATTTGCATCCTCTATAAAGAGAGAATCACTGCTCAAATTTTTTTTAGTAGTAGAAACATCATTGCTTTCTAGTTGTATTAAAGTATGTAAGTAGAATAAAATTCTTTTTTTTTTTTTGGTTTTTCTCTTAACATTGTTTAATTAAGTAAGTCATTCTGAATATTATTATTATTTTTGTTCCTGTCTGTATAATTTAAAACAAAAATATTTCTCAGTATACAGTTAAATAAATAATGAGATTAAACAATAAGATATTATATTATAAAATGAAAGTAAATTGTAAATAATATATAAATTCGACTGTTTGATGAGAAAAAAAGAGAGCTCTGATTGAATGAAAACTACCTCTTCATTTTTTTTTATATATTTATATTGAATCACTTTAATCGAAATATTCGTGATACACTAAACTAAAATGACGTTATTGATTATGTTATAACGTAGAAGTAAAATCAAATTCGTTGCAAAATTACGATAAGTAGCTGTCAGAATGCAACAATTTCATTCTAGCAGAAGAAGAAGAAGAAAAAAAATAGTTAAACGGTGTTAACAGACATAAGATAGAGAAAGAATGACAAGATTTTTCTAAATTTATTAATTCTATGAAATAATATAACAGTAAATATTATCATTATGGAAAAAAAATTGAATTATACAAAGTAGATGTCGCCCATATAATCAAAAAATATTTGTTTTTATATATTTTAATTTAATTGGATAATTTTTTTCTTTTTGTCATTATAAATCTTACAATGTTTTATATTGAATAGATTATGTTTGATTAACTGAAATTTATTATTAAAATTTCACAATAATCTTCACAGTAGGATATTTTTTTTTACTATTCAAAATAGAGTCTGTTCAAGTAAATGATAATCCATCTACTATAAGATGGATCTATAAAATAAAAATAAAAACAAAACACAAAATTCTAAATATTCAGAGAAATAAAAAAAAAAAAAGAAAAAAAAAAAAAATCTGCCATCAAATATAAATTATAAACATTTCATTGATTGCGTGTTTCATTTTTCTTTTCAACAAGGAATCCATTTTTTTATCTATCTTCTCATTTTTTTTTTTTTTGTTTTACAGTTTATCTCAGGTTTTTTTTAATTAATTTGTCGCGTGTTTGGCAAAGTTTTGTTTCAAATATGCGTATAGAGATCAAGAATATAATAGTAAAACAAAAAAAAAAAAAAAAAAAGTGAACATTGATGCGTTTTTTTTAACGACACATCGAATTCTCTGTTATACATAAATAATGAAATTCAAACGGCATAGACGATCAATTTTCAAAATTGAGATCAAATGGTGTTTTTTATTCTCCTAGATAGTATATACATGAACTAAACATAAAAAACACAAACAAAACAAAACAAAAAAAAAAAAAATAGAATTTTCATCTGGGCTCTATCTATAAAGAAAGGAAAAGAAGAAAAAAAAAGCATTAAACCATTAACTAATTTCAATTTTGTAGCAGCACAGAGAGATATATTTAAATATATGAGTAAGTAAGTGTTTTTATAGTTAAAATTTTTTTTTTTTGTGTGTTCATTTGTGCGTATCGAACAATCACATCCGTTTTTCATTTAAAATCATCCTTTAGAAAGAAAATTTTAATGAGTTGTCTCTTGTTAAAAACTACAATCGATTTTTCTTCTTCTTCTTCTTCTTTGCAGTTATTATATAGTTGAACTGTTAGTAGATAATTTTAATATAGAGAAAAAAAAAAAAAAAACAGGATATTTTATACTTGAATAAATTGAGTACAATAATCACATTAGTTTTCATTCATATGCATCAATATCTCTCTACCTGTCTTTAATCTCAAATGGTTTTAAAAGAAAAATGGTTGACTTTGATTAACTACTCAAATTATAGAACATAAAAATTAGTCTCTATATCAGAAAAGTTTATTTCAAGATTTTTTTTTGAAAACAAAAAATAAAAAATAAAGAAGAGTTCAATTAATTTTGATAATAGAAACTAGTCATTATTTCCTAAAAGATAAAATAGTTCGTACTCTCAATTTGAATAGATGAAAAATTTTTTAAATGTTAGTCATTAGATATGAGATACGATCAATTTTAGCAATCATCTTTCTAAAATAATTTGACTATATCGTAGTTATTTACATAATTATAACAGTGGCATGATTAATTCATCTGTCCTTCCTATTACACATTTTTAGCTCATGTCTAAATATTATCATTTCTTCAAAAAATAAGAAAAAGAAAATTTTAAGTAAAAATTTATTGAAGATTCTGTAATTTTTCATTAATTTTTCTTTCTACTAAAAAATAAATGTATCAAAATAGAAACACACTCAATGAAAATGGTTTATTTTAATATAATTTTAACTTGTTGCTCAAGACATATACACGCACATATTCTAATTTTAGAGAATAAAATAAAAAAAAAAAACATAAAAAAAACGGAAAAATTGCTGTGTGTGTTCCTTTCTCTTCTCTCTATTCACTGATTGTTAATTTTTTTTTTTTTTTTGTTATTGTCAGTTGTAAGAATATGAAATTTACGGAAATGAATCTATCAATGAGTGTATATGTGGCACAAATCGATTGACGTTTGTTCTCTCTTTCTCTTTCTCTCTCTCTCTCTCTCTCTTTTTCTCTCGTCGGTGTCAAGTTTTCATCTTTTCTTGTTCGTTTCTCTATCTATATCTATCGTCATTGTCACGCAATCTTTTTCTTCTTTTTTTTTTTACAATGACGATTGTGTTTTTAAAACGACTAGCCTATCTAGAATAAATTAGAAAATATAAAATATCTCTACACTAATTCGAACCTTTATCATTAGAACTATTCAATGTATCTAGTCATTCATTTTTCCTTCAAATTATTATTATTTTTTTTTTTTTTTGCATGTTAATCTTACATACCGTTTATCGAGGTATTCAAACTGATGGGACTAAATAAAAAATTAAAATTTTTTTATGTCATCACCCAAGAGACTCTCTTTTGGCGCTAGTAAAAATGATCTTCCAATGTTGTATTGACACTAGAATATACAGATGGTATTCTTCTTATTTGTCACTATTAAATATTAAACAAAAAAATACATTTTGATTATGATGAAGTGGTAATACTTCAAAAAAAAAAAATGTTTCTGCTTGAATAAATTTTCTAAATTAAAATTATTATTTGTTCTATTTAAATTCTCTTGAATTAAATATTATTAAAGTGTTTATAAGAATTTTGAATTGTATTTTTTCTTTTTTCTATTCCACACTTAACAAATTATTGTCTTTTGAAATTCTAAAGTGATGATCAAAGTATATTAGTGCTACATGCACACATTATACGAATGTTATTGTTAAATTTAATTAGCGTCTGTTCAACGCATTTATACTCTCAACAGTGAGAGAAGGAAACACAAAAAAATAAAAAATAAAAAATAAATAAATAAAATAATAAAATAAAAGATTTGATTTTTTTTTTTTTTTTTTTGGAAACAAAAAAAAGTTTTCAGAGCACAACGCATGGAAAATAAATGTTCATTGTGTCCGGAGGAGAAGAAGAGAAAGAGTAATTCTGTATCGGCACTTTTTTCAAAAAAGAGAATTTAGAATAATAATAATAAAAAAAAATGTTTTCATTTTGATTTTTTATAAAAATGATTTTTATTAATGAATCTTACAGGTCGATGTTAAATAGTTCAACGACGCAGATTATAGTTTTTAGTTGACATATTAACGAGCAATGTGTTCATTTTGAAGCATGTGTAATATGACCAGTAAGTTATCAGAACGTGTTTGTTTTTTGTCGAAATTTTAACAGAACAATAGAAGAGTTAATGCCTACAATTCTGACTCAATGAGAGATATTTAAGGAATTGTAAATCAAATTTGTTTCTCCTATCTGATATGAGTAAACTGTCCATTTATAAAATTCAAAAAATCTACATTGTTTGATAATTCTAAGTCGTCTTTGAGTCAATAGAATCGTCTCTCAAAAATTAAAATTAGAAATATAAAATTTTACTTGTTATTGTAGTGAATATTGTATAGATGCAATTTCACCAGGTCAAATATCTCCGAGACTGTTTAAAAATGTTCCAATTCCTGATAAATTCAATAACTAGCAGACCTTTATTGAATAGAAAATGGTTGCTGTCTAAAATAGAATGCTTTTCTTTTAAGAAAATTAAATGTGACTTGTCTATTGGGAAAATTCACGTTTTCTTTGTGTAGAAATTCAAAGATATTTTTATTATTTATCCGAATTTGTTGTATTAGAATTGAATAACGGTGACGTATTTAAAATAAACAGTTTCACTTTGTGTATATAGTATCTTCATCTTCTCGTTTTATTAAATATACAATCGTCTACTGATGATGATGATGATGTTTGATTCTTTCTTTTCAGGTTTTTTTTTTTTTTTTTTCATCTATTTTTTTTTTCAAGTCGTGCCACCCTATATCACACAAATGTTTCATTTCAAAGTGAAACACGTTTATATTTTGCTGATGATTTTCTTTCGTTTATATTTAGTAAAACACATTATGATACCAGCACACGCCCGGTCGGTGTGTAACAGCATTTTTAGAATTGTGTGCACTATGAACTGTCATGTGTGTCCATCTTTATTTATTTCATAAAAACGAAAATAATCGGGGTTCGTTTTTTTTTTTTTTTTTTCATTTTCATTTTCATTTTTTTTGAGATTTTTTTTTTCGGTTCCTTTTAAAAACAAGCACTGCGCATACCATATACACGCATATATGTTTGATAAGAAGATTTTACACGTCTGTTTTCACTTTACATAGAGGAATAAATATATTTTATATATATATATATATATATATTCTTGCGTTTTTAAAAAATAAAAAATAAAAAACTGAAAAAAAAAAAACTAAGCATAAACGTGCGCAGTATTTAAATAAGTAAAAAAAATTGAGAAAAGTTTGTTTTTTATTTTATCTTTATACAAAATGTAAATGTGTCTAATGAACGTTGTTATAATAGTAGAATGTTTGAACTATATATGTTATATGATTTCATTTTTTTTTTAATTTAAACTGATCGTTTGATTGAACATAGTTTGAACTTTTACATGAATAACTCACACATCACACAGTAAGTAAAAACTAGAGAACATAAAAATGTATATGGTACGACACTAGACAGAGACACTTTTTCTCTTTTTTTTTTTTATTGAAAAAAAAAGTGAAATTAAAGAAGAAAAATTCTGGAATATAAAAATCTGTTGTTGTTTTTTTAACACTAACCACATTGCCAAACGGGAAAAAGAGATATATTTTTAAGAAGTATAAAACTTTTGTTTTAAACTTTTTTTTTTCTCTATTATTACTTTTTAACTGCACATATCTAAATATAATAATAACGTACATTTTCGAATTTGTACACCAAAAGAAAAATTTGTGTGGGAAATGCTTATATCGGCAAGTAAAAGTTTATTTTATATTCAAAAAAAAAAAAAAAAAAACTTGAAAAAAATGAATGAATTGAATAAAAAAAGCAGGGCAAAGTTAAAATAGGAGAACAGATGGAGTTTGATAAAGAAAGAAAGAATAATTTTTTCCTCCTTTTTTTTTTTTGTTGTATGGTGACTATTACTAGACAAAGTAAGTTTGCGTTAGAAAGCAATATTCTCGAGAAATTATTCAAAAATCAATTGAACGATATAATATTTTAGAGAGATTTAATGAGGATATCAGTTATTTCGGACAGTTAGGCTAATCATTATATTTGATATTTGATCGAGCTATCTATGAGGTTTATTTCATTTATATTATAGAACAATGGGTTTTCTATCACAGCTGTGAGAAAAATACTTTACGCTTCAGAATAGTCAACTGGTCTCACTCTCTTAAAGACGTAAAGCGTACCTAAATTATTTCGACTGACGACAAAGAACGATCCTAAAAGATTGTATTTGTGAATGATGGTCATGTACTTATTTTAATTAGACATTTTCTTATTAATATGGAATTTACCTACAAAAAAAGTTTTTAAGGGCATCACTCTGACACGTGTGCGCATCGATACCAACTTTGTTTTGTCAATCTCCATGTATATAAACACTACAGTGTATTTGTAACCTTCCAACCCTGTCTTTTTTAACTTCATCTTTGCCTTTATTGAAAGAAAAGTGCCGAAGCAATGGCGCCTGGCAATGTGATAGTGATATCTATCAGTGTCACACTCTAATTAATGCAAAATGAAGGCAGTTACAATAAAAAAGCTTAATTTTACCGACTAGAGAAGTTTCAATACAATACACTGTTAAAAATCAGTGAGGTATTAAATTTTATGGATGTGACATTGTTTATAGGAGTCCAAAAATGGCATCGGTACTGATTTGGTATCGACTTGACCATCGATGTACGTGAAATGTATGCAATGTGCATTCTCCATGCTAAAACTTTTTTCCATCAAAATTATTTTTTGTAGGGTTTTATTTTTGTCTCCAATATAACATACATTTTTTCCACTAAGTTTCTATTATTGAACATCAGCCACGTTCCATCTTTCAATTAAGTTTAAGAAGGCATTTGCATGTTTAAATACTTATGACCGACTCATCATCATCATCATCTGTTCACACACACACACTATACATGAGGTTTCTTCCTTTCTTTCTTTTTTCTCTGCTCTAAACGTGCCTTTGAGTAGTTTAAAGAAATTCATTCACATATAGATGATCTGTAAAGTAAACCTCATTAAGTGAATAAAAATTTGTTTATATTCACACTCACAACTATAACTACCTCCTTGCAAATTTCTATATCTATGCGCAATCGAACGATTGATATGAAACATATTTTTTCCTTAAAACAAAATTTTTTTTTTCTTCTCTTCAATATTTGTTTGATCTTCTTCTTCATTCTACTAGCAGCCTATCTCTCTGTGGGCGTGTGTGTGTGTATATGTGTAAGTTGCCGTTATTTCGACATTTTCTATTTTTATTTTTCATATTTTATCAGCGCGTCAAGAAACTGTACAACAACATCATTTATTTTTCTTGAAAAACGAAGAAGATAACAGGCCAAAATATAAAAAATGTCAATTTAGTAAATTTGTCCATATATTTTTTTTTTGTTCTTTTACCAAGGAAGGTATTATCCTAGAGTAGGATATATGTATAATATCTTTATCTATTTAATTTACAGAAAAATGCATACGTACATACATACACACGCCCGTACATATAGATGATACATCGTACAGTTTTAACTCTTCTTCCGTCTTTTTTCTATTTTTTTTCTTCTTCTTCTTCTTCTCGTATCCTCGCCAAAAGAAGATTACTTTTGTCTTGTTCTTTCATCAAAAAATAAATAAATAAACTGTATATTAAATGTATATTTATCTTAAGACAATGATTTTTCTTTACTTATCAAAGTTTAGAAAACGAAGAAAATTCTACTGTACAAGTAGATTATTCTTGAAACTAAGCACATCAAAATAGTGTGTAAAAAGTCAAATTTAGATGTACAGAATCTTTTTATTCATTTACTAGAACTATAATTAAGAATCTCTACCGTAAGGATGATGATAGCACATAATCTCACATAATAATTCATATAAAGCTTATCAAAATTCGAGAACATTTGCAAATTATATAATATTTATCTACATTATTAAAAGAGCTAAATAATAAATCTAAAAACTTGCTGTTGACAATCACTGACTTGACCTAAAAACTGTTGAAGATATTTTTCGGTCAAATAGAGAGTACCTTAGAATTATATTCACTACGTTGATAGTTGTACAAAAAAACCTGTTAATTATTTGTACTCAATTATTTTAACTATTTATCCGATTTTACACTGAATGTATATGGGAAACTACTGTTTAATTTAAAAAGGTTTAAAACAGTAACCCTAACGGAAGATCAAGAATTCATTTAGAAATCAAAATATTTTTCACATTTTTTTTTTTCTTAATTATACGCGATCATCAAACAGAAACGTCTTTGACATACGGCGTGTGTCTGTATGTATTATACGTTCGTTCTTACTCATCCAGATCATCACTAGTTTCTATGATCGATTTTTCTTGAACTAAGTCTGTTTTGTACATCATCTTTAGTTTATTCTTCTCTTTTCCATCTTTAACTTTTTATTCATCTTTCATCTTTTGCTGACGACGTTCCATATCAGTTCAATATTGTACATTGTATTCTACTGAAATATACAACGAGAAACAAAAACAGAACACAGAATAGAGGAAAAAAAATAAAAAGTTCGATGTTGTTGCTGATATGTACAAAAAGGTATCACATCATCTTAAAGAAGTTTTTTTTTTTTCTTTCTTTTCCTATTCTCTTCACATTACGTCGTTTGGGATGAGAATTTTATTAATACAGCTAATAAACAACAAACGCACTCTCTATAGAAAAAAAAAAAAATTTTTACAGAAAAAATACGAGAAATACCGATATATGGAAACAAAAAGCTTCTCGTCTTCTCCTAATTTATTTTACGGTACAATTGTAATTGAAAGAAAATGTGCAACAAACTTTAGATTTCTTCTATTTCATCAGCCCTAAAATATCAAAGGAAAGAGAGAAAGTTGAGAAAAAGAAAAAAAAAAAAAAAAACTGTACAATATCAGAAAAAAAAGAGCCACTGAACGATATCACAAACTAATTTTTTTTTTTCTCCGAAATATTATGTATATGTAGTAAAGGAAAAGAAAATTCTGCTACCAAAAAGAAGTTAAAGTAGAGTAAAAAGAAGACAAAACGGGCAAAAAAATCGAATATAATAACCGACTAAATTCTACCAATTCTGTTTCCTGTACATATATATATATCTAGATATAAGATAGAATGTTTTGTTTAGGAAAATTTTGTAGAAGATTGGCGGTGTATACTTATATTTATATACATAGATGCATAAAAATAAAACAATTTTCTTTTTCTTTTGACTGTAAATGTCGAGTTTCCAGAAGATATTAGATCAGAGAGTAAGAAATAAAGAGAAACAGAGTAGATAGGAATGAGTATGTGCATTTAGTCTTTATACATTTACAAACGATAATAGACGAAGTTGAAAAAATACAAAATCTTTTACAATAAAACAGTATATATATATATATATATATACTGAGAACATATTTTTGAGAGAATTTATACTTTTTTTGTTTTCATTTCTTGAATATTCCATCTCTCTAATGGTAAGCAGTATCATCATGCATGTGTTTTTTATTGCATGATTTAGCTAAATTTTATTTTCAATACTTGTCTTAGTAAAAGATTAGAGAACATTCAATCTTCTTACTTTCTGATATTTTATGATAGTTTCAATTCTTCAGCTTTTTTTTTTTTTGATAAAACATGTAAATGTCTTGTGGCTCACCCTTATTTGATTTTTTTTTGATTTTTTTTTTTTTGACTTGCTACTTGAAATAGTAATCAAAAGAGCCAAAAGACAGGATTTTATAAGTAAAATGCTCTCTCTCCTAAAGATGGGTAATCATAGCACAGTTGTTCACTCCCATTTTTTTATCCCACTATTTCCTAGTGTTGTAAATTTAAATTACTAAATAAATGATGGGTAAATGAACGTTTGATTAAACATTCATAGAGTTTTTATTTATTTCAAAAGAATTTATCTATCCTGCAGGTTAAAATTAAAACACTTCTAAAAAAAAAAAAAAAAAAACTCAACAACAAATTCTATCTACTAGCTCGAATGTAAATAGAGAGTGAGAAACACATATTAGAAGAACAAATAGATATTTCTTCTTTTGCTTTTTTCCATGTTCAATAATAAAATGTTCTCTCTCTATCATCAGAATTCATCACTTAAATGGTCTCTAATTATAACGTATTCTATCGTTCATATATATATATATATATATGTGTGTAAGTTGTCTCTATCTTGCATATTTTACTAGTCCTGCTTTTTTGCACACTGAATTCACATCCGCCGGATTTATTTTTTTATAACTTTATTCAAAAACTCGTTGATGTTCTCTAGTTCTTCTTCTATGTATGACAAACTCTTAAAAAGAAACCATCCCATTTTTTTTTTAAATATAAAAAAGCCGACAAGAAAGATAAAGAGGCGACAATTCATAAGAAAGGCACAGAGAGAGTAGAGAATGTATCTTTAATCTAAAAAGTAGAAAAAAAAAAAAGAACGAGTTAAAGTTTTAAAAAAAAAAACAAAAAAAAATGGAATGACTTCATATAAACGAAAATTAATCTGAGAATACACACATACAAAAAATAAAACATAAATAAAAGAAAGAAAAAAAAAAAACGAAGAATTTTATTCAAACATAAATATATGCAAAGGATATCTAGAGTGAGTATAGAAGAAAAACTTTCTCAATAAACTATTTCTTAAATTTGAAATTCTTGTACAATATACCGGAATTTAGTTTTTGTTCAGTATTTTTATAATTTTTTTTTTCATTTATGTTTATAAACATGCACAAAATAGGAAGTACTAATTTAGATTGTTCTAAGTAGATTTGTAACTGTCTAACAATTATCTCTTTTTATACAATTAAATCACTTTTTCATATAACTGATACATTTAAAAATTTCTTTCATACTTTTTCTAACTGATAGAGCGAAATGTAAATGTCTTATGAGTTCATTTACCTTTATTTAAATGTGTGTACGTGTAACATTTCTTAGATGTACTATTTTTAGATAGAATACTATTTAATTATTAGTCTAGCTAGAAATGGAGTGTATTTTTTTGATTATTTAGTGATTTGAATAAAAAGATTCTTAACATGATTAGTAGAGAAACTCTCTGAGACAAATAATTTTGTACGACAATCTTGAACATTAGAAGAAAAATGTGTATATATATATATATATGTGTGTGTGTGTGTGTATCTTCATTCTTATTCAAAATGATTGGTAAAACTGTTATAAACATATTAAAAAGATTAATTTATAATATGGTTTGTTTTTCTTGTTCTATGTTTTATTTGAAATTGTGTGATCAGCAGTAGCGAGCATACCGTTGAATGAAGGAAATAAAATGATAGATCGAAGGAGCGAGCAGTTTTTTTTTTCTTCTTCATTTTACTATAACAATAACATACTTTTCTAAGATAATAAATTTTTTTCATCTTGCTCTATCTGACAGCAGACTACTCATCATTCTTATCATTAAAATTATATCTGTGTGTGTGTGTGTGTGTGTTCGTTCTACTTTTAAAAATCACATTTTATATCTTCATTTGTTTATATGAATAGGTCGCATAAGCAGTATGTCAAAATAAAACGATGAACAGAAGAAAAAGAGAAAAAAAAAACCGTTGAGTTCAATCAAATACCAACATGAGTGAAAATATTCTGAAAATTACAAATATTTGAACTTTCTATTTACTATTGTTAATGTTAATAAAAAAGATTTTTTTTTTTGACTAAACGGTAATACGTTTTAAAGTTAGAAAAAAAAAATTTATGTAGATAGTCACACATCTGGCAAATGATTGGCATTTTTTTGTCGAGATTTTATTGTATCAATTTAGATGTTCGAGTTTTTTTCATTTTAAAAATATCTTATTTAATTCTTTCTAATAATGTACTTAAATGATGTTCATCAAACGAACTCTACTGATTTGAACATCTGTGAACAGACAGAGTGATCGATATCATCAATCCTTGAGGAGAAGTTTGATTTTTTTTTTTTTCTTTCCGTTTTTCTGATCATCAGTCATTTTATATACAAACCAAAAAAAAAAAAAAACAAATTTTACTTTCAAGAGATAATATAGACACACATTTGCAGAATAAATTTTTCTGATGATGCTACTGAAGAGAGAGAAAAACAAAAACAGAAGAAAATCAATCGTTCGATTCGAGAGAATCGTATAGAGTGATGATATTAATTGAAAAAAAAGTTGAAATTTCCATTTTACAGAAAAGAGAAAGAGGAAAAATCTGTCTATAGTTAGTTACTCGACATTTTTTTTTTTTTTATATTCTCCTTCAGTTTTTTTTTTTGATATGTTGTTATTCTATTTAAAAAATATGACATAGAGGGACAAAATTTTTTTTTTTTTTTTTTTTTTGCCGTTTCGTTATAGAAGATACAGATACATTACACCTATAATTGTAGTCAATTTAAAAAAAAATTTTTTTCAAAAAGGTAAAAATCATTCAAGCGCAACTAGCTGTATACGTATATGCGAGTTAAAAGTTACAAAAAAACAAAAAAAAAGTATTTTCTTTTGCTTTCATACAATATATAGACCCCAAAAATTTTTCCATGTATAACGAATAACTGTAAAAAAAAAATAGTGTGTGTGTGTGTGTGTGTGTGTGTATATGTGTTCCTTAACCGTACAAAACAATATAAATAAACCAAGTAGAAATAACAAATCGATTAATACTTTCTCTGTAATTAATACAATTAATACACACTTCTTTAATCCACTTAACGTAAGCGATTTTTTTTTAATAAAAAAAATCTAACTTTAAACTTTTGAATACTATTCTAACATCAGATAGATAGATATATGTTCAATATATTGTAGATCATACGATAGATAGATAGATAGATATCTTTGATTTTTAAAACCAAAATACTTTACATAAAAATTCCGGAAAACTTTGTTCTTTTTTTTATTTTTATTTTTTACTATTGATACTTGACTTCGCTCAACTGCGACCATTTTTCTCTCTATTTTTTTATTCAAAGTTATGCGTGTAATAGGTTTCAATGTGCTACAAATCCTTCACTTCATGGAGCACTCGCGCTTGAATGTAAGAAAAAACGAAACGAGTTTAAAGAATCAATTTCTCTATCTCTCTTGAGAGATCATCACATTTTTAGAAAGATTTTACGTTTTAATGACTAATTTTTACTACGTTTGTTTTTTTTTCAAAGAGATAGAAAGAGAAAGGAGGAGTCTATCAAATTTGACTATTTTTCAATAGTCAACAGACAAAAACGAAACATTTTACTTAAAAATCTTTCCAGAACACCATTATTTCATATTTTATGTGTCTCCTTTTACTCGGATCTTGTTGTCTAATGATTATTATTTCGTTCAGTCACATGTTTCTGCGAGATAACAGTGAATGAAATTTTTAAAATAAGAAATTTTTTTTTTTTTTTGTGTTCAACACAGAAACAGAAAGAGGCAAGTATATATCACGATATGTGCATATAACAAAGCCGTTCTATGTCTATGGACACATGGCTATAATTTTTTTCATTTATCTGTTTGTGGCGTGAAGTTTTTTTTTTTTTTTTTTTTTTCTGCATTTAGAAATAGAGCACACGATTGTTATAAGCGAACATACGTATATTTTCATTATTCTAGATCAAATCTAATTAGACTTCTTGGATATAACAGGATAGAATGAAACGTTAAAAAAAAAAATCGTTTATAGAATTCTACTCAGAGAAGAATCATACTCTACGCTACACAAAACACAAATTTAATTTATTTTTCTCTCATTTTAGACTAAAAAAAAAACAACAACAAAAAAAGGTATTCTATATCGATGGCATCAATACGTGTTCTTAAAAACTTTAAACTCTTTATCTAAAATCATTCAATTTCTTTTTTCTCCTCTCTTAAAAATTTTTTCTGAATGAACGACAACGACGATATTAATAATATTATAATCATAGTACCTACACCAATATTAGAACATGAACAAAATCCCGTATCACCTACAACTACACCGTTAAATCAAAATTCAATAAACAATTGTGATTCATTGGCAAATAATAATGCTGATGATACTTGTTCAAGTTCGGATCAACATGAAAATTTAAGAAATTCAATTCTTAATAAAAATTCAAATAGACGAAAACAAAGTAAACCAAACAGGTCAGTTTAACATTTCGTTTTTTTGTTATTTTAGTTTTTTGATCGATTAGATAAATATTTTTTAATTATGAAAAAACTAAATGTTTTGTTGAATCACACTTTCAGTCAAACATGGCCCTGTCGTTCACTATAGTCGCTAAAAAGCAGACTTTTTCTGCACAACGTAATAATTTTGGCAACAGTCCATCATTCATTGTACTATTAACTTTATTAAATGAAAGAGAATCCAATAACTCATTGTTCAAGTTTTTTGATGAAATAGAAAATTTTCTGTAAAAAATAATGTCATCTTTTTAATTCCTTTTTTTTTTAAGAATTTTTTTCTATTTATAAATTCTAAATTATTTTCTTATCTTTCTGGGTTAGATTCTGTTGTTACATCAAACTTTGCAAATAGAAAAAGTCTAATCCTTAAAACTTATATTTTGTTTTTTTGACGAAGGATACGCTCTATACATTCTAAATTTTGGTTTAATTTTAATACAGAGGTAACATATATATATATATATCTATCTATATGTGTGGGTATACAAAAAGTTATTCAAAATATAATTTTTATTACACATTGTTCTAGGTCTTGATAAAAAAAAAGAGAAAGAAAAAAAAATGAGCTTTTTTTCTAATTTAATAAAACAATCATTAAAGATAGAAGAAGAAGAAGAAAAAAAACTGTATGAATTGGCTGATTCTTGTCTTGTCATCGTAAAATTTTACTACGTTTTTTTTTGTTTTTTTTCCATGAGAAAAATAGAGCGTATTACTTTAAATCAAATCGTTTCCGCTAGATCCAAATTTGCACCCAAGTCAATGTCGCTACTTTTTAGACATTAATTTAGAAAAAAAAAAGGAGAAAAGGACAATGTTTAGATAGATACACACAATGGAATTTTAAATACTTTAATGATGTTGTTCACTAATTGAGAAAGAGAAGATATTCTTTGTGTAAATACGAGAAAATATTCTACACTCAAGAATAGTTAACTTTTAGTTTCGTCTTTTTTCATTAGAAGGCTGTCTATTTTTGTTAGGTAATATTATCTAAAAAAAAAAAAAAAATGAGAAATATTAAAAGAAACATGATGTGTATGGAAATTGAAGAGCAGAACGTCTCTTCCACTTAAAAAAAAACAATAAATGCAAAACACAAATTTAAAGTTGATTTTATTACCACTTTTTTTTTTTTTTCTACAAGTAATTGAAGAAAAGAAACAGAGAATAGAAGCAATGTCAAGTCGAAAGAAAGAAAGAGAGTCGCATAAAAACTATATGTGATAGAATGTGAAATTAATAAAAAAAATTTGTAAAAAAAAAAATAAAAGGAAGAAGAATAGGATCAATTACAAAAACTATAGGCTGTTGAAAAATGGGCAAATATTACATTTTTCTGTACTTCCTAAACGACAAATCTGCAACGATTCTGGTCAATAAAACTGAAAATGTATTCATTGAACATTTTTTTTTTTTTGTGTTTTTTCGTCATCCATTTCTCGGATAAAACAAGATTTTTAGACTGTCAAGTTATAACCTTGTTTTCATGAATCTAAATTCTTTAAAGGTCGAAGCAGGTTTATTTCTCAACTTGAAATTTTATTAAGAAATTCATCGACATTCTCATCATCTTCATCTTTTATATATTTCACTCGTTTTTTTTAAAAAGAGTGAAATACGAACTTAATATTGATAAATTTACAGTTTGATTTGTGTTTTTTTAGTTTCAATTAAACTTATTTTCTCTTTGTTCATAAAAAAAACAATGAACTGTTACTGCTCATTTTAATATCTATGAATTTTCTCATCAAAAAAAAAGAAAATCCCATCTTTCTATTTCAGTTTTATTTTGCACTTGTGTCCTCCTTCTCTGTACATTTCTAAAATGACAATAGTCAATTTTTTTGAGCATATGACAAAAAAAAAAAAAAAAAGAAAAAAAATTAACAATTCTGATTGGAATAGAAGATGTTCACTTTGGATAGTCTTATTTGTATAGTGAATGATGGGTAGTAATTGTTCTTCTCGTAAAATTTTAACAGATCAAATAAAAAAATAAAATTTTGTTGTGTTCATCAAGTGCCTCCTTCTTCCCTTTCCCATCGTAAAAAGATAACATTTTCTACTAGTGGTGTTGAATAAAAATGAAAAAAAAAAATAAAAGTAATGTAAAAAGAAGACAAAAAAAAAAAAAAAGAAATATAAAAAAAAATCTATAATATAGAAGAGAGAAAGGAGAATGTTGGTTGTAACGTCTCTGACAGATTGAACAAAAAACGGAAACGAAACTCATCAATGATTGTGAATATTTAAACTAAAAATAAAAAATGCATATCTCATAAAAAATGAAATAAATGATTGACGACAAATAGATAGATGGAAAGATGCATCACACTGAGAAAAACTCATTTAAATACAAAAACTAAAAAAAAAACAAAAAAAAAACAGAATACAAAACTCTAATAATACTCTCTTCTGAAATATACGACTGTGGGAGAAACAGATAGAGTCTTTTCTAATATAGATGCTCTTTTGAAAAATAATATTTTCGACAATAAAAAAAAGAAAAAAACATAGCAAAGTTCATTAGAATTTATTTTATCTATGTGTCTCAAAATGCTCATGCATCATAAAGTAAACCACCTCTACGGACTTTAGTTTGCTTTTGCAATTGTTTCGCATTTTATCTCTATATAATGTATTAAAGACTAAAAAAAAAAAAAACAAAAAAAAAAACTAATATCATTAGCCATTCTTAAGACTCTAATCTTTGAAGCATTTCAAATGTTTGTTACATATGGGAATATTTCTGTCTGATCACTTGAAAAAAAAGTTTTTTTCATCTTCTTTTGTCTACGTAGTCGTTGTGTAGACATTAATTTATTTTTTTTTTCAATTTTTAAACTATGTTTGACATCATTTCATAGTAAATGTGATAAATTAGTTTTTTGTTCTGGAGCATAATAAATACTGAAAATGATCTAATAAAAAAAAATAAATTTTTTGACGCGCTCGTTCGCCTTTCTTTGTTCAATTAATTGATCAGAGATCTTTTTAACAGGAGAAGAAGAATGAAGAAAAAAACCAAGAGAAAAAAAATAAAAAAAAAAAGAAGAAAAACCAGTTGAAATTAATGAAATATGAATGAGAATGTTGGTTGACGTCAACAAGTAGCAAAACAAAAGAAAGAAAAATTGATAAATGTGAAATTTTAATACGAAGAATATAAAAAGTCGCTACCTTCTAATCTATCAAATGTTGATGAAAAAGCGACATCAAACATAGGAATATTAGACAAAATCAATGTTAAAAAGATATTTTAATTCTTTGAACAGCTTTTAAATAAACAAAAAAAAACTCAATCGACTATTATTCTTTTGTTTTTCTCTCCTTCTGATAGATTGGCTGCTAATGATCGTGCCGATGCACTCCCATCAACAACAAATACAACACCATCAGCGGATCAAACCGATCTTGCTAGTCCAAAATCATTAGAAACTGAATCTGAATCACCCACATTGAAAGCATCGACATCTGAAAATGAGTCAAGTGGATATCACACATTGTATCACGTAGCTGCAAGTATGATTGAAGATGAAGAAGAAGAAGAAGAAGAACGTGATACGTGTGATCGAATTAGTTTAAATTGTGAAGATGGTTCATGTGATACATCTCGTTCACCATCATCATATATGCCCGAAGAACATTATGCAATGGAAGATATAATTAATCGTACATCCGAAAAACAACAACGTCAACGACGAAATACAACAGATATGAATGGTGAACAACAAGAACGAAATGTTTCATCATCTAGTTCCGCTCCAACAAATAATAATCATGATGAAGAGGAAGAAGTACTTGATTTTAGTTTAAAAGAAAAATCAAAAACAAGTAACGGTTCTCTAGCACGAACTGTACATGGAAAAATAAATACAAGTTCAAAAGCATTTAAAAAAAGTCATCATAATCAACTTTCACAAATAAAATCGATGAGTAATAATATGATCGTCAATGGAATGAAACGTCAACAACATGAACCAAAAAAAATATTTCATGCTGATGCCTTTTGTGCAATTTGTAGAAAAGTAAGAAAGATTTTATTTTTCTCAGATAGAAACATGTCGCATTCTAATTTCATCTTTTATTATTATTATTATTATTTTTTATTTAGGAATTTTGCAATAAATATTTCTTAAAAACCCATTTGGCCAATAAACATGGAATATTCGATCAATCATCATCTCCCACAGCAACAACCACTACCACTACTTTAACCGATTCTCCACCAAATTCATTGACAGTCATATCAACACTTTTAAATGCAAATGATATAAATGATTTGAATGATCTCAGTAGTCATCGTCGTCTCTCATCACCCTCTTCCATGATTATTGACGAAGATGAAGGATTAGTTGTTGGAAACGAAACAGAAAATGAGACTGATTTACCTAGTCATTGTTTGGACGATGGAACGAATTCGACATGTTCAGTAGGCGGTACAAATAGTGGAAATGATGGATCTATTCTTAACACAAGTCTATCAGGAACACCAACATCAAAATCATCGGCAAAACTACCGGAAGACTTTTGTGATCTATGTCAAAAACATTTTTGCAACAAATACTATCTAAGGGTACGTAATGCTTTTCATAATTTCGGAATATTTAGTTAGGAGGGCGAAGTTTTTTTTTTATTGGAAAACTAAGCAATCGACTATTCAAGAAAAGTTATCAATCTGTGTCTAATAGGTTATTTGTACAATACAGAACTTTCACATTCTTATTTACTTATTCTATCTTTTTAGAAACATAAATTGGATGTTCATGGTGTGTACACTGATTGTAATATTAAACCATATAAACGTATCGATAATTCAACGAAAAATTCTCAACAATCACAACAACAGCAACCGCAAAACACATCACAAATACAGTCTTCATCCTCAACTACTACTCAGCAAAATACATCTATTATCTCAACTAATGTTCCAGTGACACCGCAAGCATTTTCAAATGTTTCATTTAATAGTGAGCACTTGTTCATATCTGTAGTAGAAAATGCAGGAGCCTATACAGTTGCCGCTGAAAAAGTCAAAGAATGTCCGTCTAACATAAGAAATAAGACTTACTCTTAGTCAGAATTGTGAATGAAAATCATCACGATTTTTAAGACTTTCTTGAATATTTACGTGGGAATCGCAGAACCGAGCAGCGTTTTTACATATCAGACAGCTTTTAAAACTCGATCTTGGTAAGTGATCACTAAAGTGTCAGAGGAAATCGCTATGACACCAGTCACAGTGGTAGTACGATCTGGGAGCACAAACTTAAGTAAAACTTATGAAAATTTCAGAGATACCGAGAACCCCCACGATTTTCTGGAAGACTCCAGTTTTCATCAGGTCACGTTACGACCTCTTGAAAAAATGGTCCAGTAAAGGTGGAAATTTTACCATAGATACTATACATCCTATCTCAAGTTCGTTCTTTTTCTTTTCAAAAAAATAGGCTTTTCTTCTCGAGATAGCCGAAAAATGCTGAAAGTCAAGCAAAAAAGCCAGTTTTTCTGTCTGATTTTCAGCATTTTTCGGATATCTCGAGAAGAAAAGCCTATTTTTTGAAAAGAAAAGAAAAGAATTTGAGATAGGGTGTATAGTATCTATGGTAAAATCTCCACCTCGACTGGACCATTTTTTCGAGAGGTCGTAACATGACCTGATGAAAACTGAAGTTTTCCAGAAAACCCATAAAAGAACACGTCAGAAAATTCTGGGCAAAAATACATCGATTTTCTTTTTCGATGTTCTATCTCTGATATAAATTTCATCCCGATCAAACATCACCTTTCGCGGTTTCTAAGAGGGTCAAATAAGAGGAGGGTTAACCTTAACGGCGTTTTTCTTCGTTACCGAATGGAAAGCAAACGCATTTTTATATCAAGATAATTTTCTTTTAGCTTCTGTTCAACAAAGTCTTGGTTTATTATTAAATCCAATATTTTCTCCTCTTATCCCTCAACTTCCATCGAACTTTGCATCATTGAAACGCGATCAAACTACATCATCAACAACCAGTACTTCCTCGTCAAACGTTCTTGAAGCAGCTCAATATTTAACTGTTGCATCCGATGTTGCCAATGCATTCGCTAGTCAATTACTTGCATCAGCAGCAACAGCTAATACGATATCTACATCTACTACAAATGGTACTAACACATCTTCTACTACTCCAGCTACGAACAAATATTCTCGTGAATCACTTGATTCAAACACAAACGAAAATATTTCCACATGTTATTTATGTGGAAAAAAATTTCAATCCAACGATTTTTTACATTTACATATGATTAATAAACATGGACTACATAGCGGTGAACCCGGTAGTATCATATCGTCAGATCATTCTCAACAACAGCATCAACAAAAAACAACTAAACCATTAAAACAATTATCAAAAATTAAATTAGAACCAAACGAAACTTTAACGACTACAACAACATCAGTTGTAATCAAATCACCACAACCTAATTTATTGACAACAACGTCAAATTCGACTAGTCAAGCAACGCCAGTAATAAGTGGAATTGTTGATACTTATTTTGCAGGTAGGTGAATTATGCAATGATACAATAGTTAGTTTTGCTAATATTTTATTTTATATTTCATATCTGATAATAAATTTCTTTTGTTATTTATAGCTAAAATGGCTGATCGTGTTTCTTGCGATGTTTGCCATAAACAAGTATGTAATAAATATTTTCTCAAAACTCACAAATTAAAAGTACATGGTGTGTCATCTGATACACAAACAACTACTAGTGTAACTTCGATCAATTCGCCACCTACGTCTTCCATAGGCGCATCCGTTATTGAAAACGGTGCCAGTAATGATGATTATCCATCGATAAAAAGTGAACCTCAAATTCCTGTTACAACAAAATTAGAAAATGAAAATACACCACTTATTTTTGATATTAATTCCACCTCAGCTCAATCTCAACAACAAAGCGCTGAACCAGGTGCTATTTTAGTTGTACCAAGTCCAGATGAATTAACATCAGCTGTCAGTGGTTTTTATGATAGAAATAACGGTATAGATGAAACATTTGAGGAAATTCAATGCGATGTATGTTCGAAACCATTTAAATCAAAATTTTTATTACATGTTCATTTATCAAATGTTCATGGAATACAACAACAATCAGCAAAAACGGTAACAGAAAATGAAACAATATCAACAACTTCAACTACAGCAACAAAATCATCGAGACGTTTGTCAAATAATAATTCAAAATCAAAATCGACACCACAAGTACAATTAAGAGTTACGTGTCAAGTATGCAAAAAAGTATGTTCTAAATTTGTTTTAAGATATTTTTTTAAAATCAAAAAAATGAGTCATTTATTTTCTTTCTTTCTAGGAATTATGTAATAAATATTTTCTTCGTGCTCATATGTCAAATGTTCACAATATTTCTCTGGATGATTTACGTTTGATGTCTGTATCGTCTTCAACATCATCTAGTTCAACTTCAAATACTTCTATATCAAAATTATCAAATACTAATCATCGCAAGTCATTATCATCTTCTGCACAAAATATTTCTTTAACATCTATTATACCTCAAACGACAACAATTATTGTTCCACCAACAAAACCATCTATAATGAAAGCAGAACATTCTCAATCACTTTCACCAGCTACGCTAAAATGTGAATTATCCGTTTCGGATGGTGATGAAGATGAACAACAACAAAATCAAGAAGGAGAAAAATTAACAAACGGTATTCATCGAAAATATTCCACTGAAGTTGATTTTAATCAAGATGAAAAAGGATTAAAAACAAATACTGATTTATTATTATCGATGCAACCATTTCTTGTTGAAAGTGATGATGATTTATATAAAGATTTATTTGTTCCATGTATGGTCTATTTACCTGTTAAATCGAAACTTACAAAACCTTTACAAGTATCGTTAAAATTAAAACCAGTTGATGCATTGAGTGGTGCCGAACAAACGACTTAAAACTTTTATCATCGTTCAGATATCTTTCGAACAAACCAAACAACGATTTCCCGGTGTGAGCTAGTCAAGTTGTATGCCACAGCAATATGCTCTTGCCATGAAAAATAAAATACGAACAAAAAAACTACCGGGTTCTCTCTCTCATGACACAAATTTTTTTTTATATGCAATTTTTTTTTTTCTTTACAATATTTACTAGTACACTATATAATTGTGCATTATTAAACATCTTATTTTCTTGTTGAACAGTTAGAAATTTTGTGTGCGGTTTTTCTTGTTTTTTTTCTTTCTAGCGTGCGTGTTTTTGAGAATCTAGACTAGTGCAACTTCTCTCATTGTTGTTTTACTTTTTTGGAAAATCTGTTTATTTTTCTATCACAAGAGGCAGCTGTTTGTTTTTCTTTTGTTTTTTTTCTATCGCATAGCGCGCGCACCCAGCAATTTTGTTTTTTTCTAAGCTATACATCTAATACATCTAACAAACAAACAAACAAACAAAACAAAAAATATCTATGCTTAAACCACATCTGTTGTTGTTTTTTCTATTTGGTGAACAAACATTTCTTTTATATTAAAAATAATTAATTATAATCATGACACATTATCTTTTTCCTGTGCATATAGTGTTTTAATTTTAACTGTTTAGGTTGACTGCAATTTTAATCGATGTAAATATATTTCTTTTTCGTACCATGACATTTATTAATGTGTGTGTGTATTTATCCCTAAGTTTGAAACGTTTGTTACTCAACCTTTAGTCTTTCTGTATACTGAAAAGAAGACATCTATTGGTTGTACTATTCCTTTTTCCTTGTTCTGTATATGTGTTTTTTCTTTTTTTTGAAGTGTTCTGTCTTGAATCTCTCTTTTTACTCAGTGCTTTGCATTCTATATCATTATGATAGGCGTTTTTTGATTGGTTGGTTGCTTGTTTTTTTTTAATTTTAATTTTAATTTGTTACTTGTATTTGTGTGTAAATCTTGCCTTTTGTTTTCTTTGTGACAATAGTTAGTATGATACTATTGAAAGAAAGAAAGAAACAAGACAATAATACTTTCTATAAGATATATATAGAAAATAAACAATAAACTAGTAAATAACATTAATTATCAACAACGTGTGGTCAGATGAATCTAAAATATGTAAAAATATGTAGTTCAGTACTTTTAGGAGATCTTTACTTTCCACTTACGAAATGCACCTGATCACGGCTCTCAACTCTTCCCAATTTGCACTCTTTCTGAATTTTTTCAGATTTCTTCCTATTTTTTGATGATCTATAGATAACATCCATAGGCAGGATGTTTTTTTTATAAATAGGTAATAGTTCTAAAGGTTCCTTCAACTTGGTGGAGAAATAGTTATTATGATTAATGGAGATTTCGAATCGCAAAATTTCGATGTCTTCGATGTTGCTTCAATCATCATATCTAAGCTAACATAGGTCACCATGATGCAAATTCGAAAATAGAGTGAGATGGGGTAAATCATATCCTAGAAGTTTTACCATATTTGGTGTAAAATCGATCTCTGTGAACCGTGGTGCGTTTCTAAAAGAAACTTAAGTCAGGCAGAGGTCATGCAGTAGAAACCATTCATAATTTAGACAACTTAGATTATTTTACAGCAACTTTCTGAATAAAATCTCTGAAAAATTATGTTCAGTCTAATTATGGTGAGTTCGATGGGTTACGGACTTCAAATAATTCTCAAATTCTTCAAATTTCCTACTTAAAAGTTTAAGTGAAAAGTTAAGTGGGATCGAGAGGTGACTTAAGTTAAGTATGGTTTGGGAAACATACTTAGCTAAAAAGTTTGACTCAAGACGAATTTTTCACTTGAGTTATTTTTAAGAAACTGGCCCCAGTAAACTAAACTATTTTGCATTTAAAGTTAAACCAAAAAAAATTCGTTCATATTCTATTCGAAAGAGTGTGAGAAACTGAACAGACTGCCGATTCAAAATTTTTGAAAAACAAAGTTTGCATTTAGTGTAGTATGAATTTTTTTCAAATTTTAATTTTCAAACAGGGTATCGATTTTTGTATTCCCTAAATTTTCGAATTAATAATAAAGTGTTACAGCGAATTAAAGTATAACAACAGTTACAGCGAATTAAACCAAATTTCTATAATTCACAGCTTATGCTACTCTTGTAGAGCACATTTTTCTCTACAAGATGATATCTTATTCAACTTTCTACGAATTCTGGATAGACTGGTTGAAATCGATCAATTTTATCTTCCATACGTGGTGTCGCTTTTTGCAGCATTTTTGGAAGTTCAGTATTTTCGGCTACAAGGCGACACCTGACGTATGCAAGATGAAATTGATCGATTTCAACCAGTCTATCCAGAATTCGTAGAAAGTTGAATAAGATATCATCTTGTAGAGAAAAATGTGCTCTACAAGAGTAGCATAAGCTCAGAATTTTAGAAATTGACTTTAATTCGAAAATTTAGGTTCTTTTCACAGTTTCTAATTATTACTAATAAGTCCAAATGGCGTGGAACTCATACAGGTGATAGACGTTGAAATAAGATGTACCAATTTTTTTTGAAAACTTTTTAAATCATTCAATAGAAAATAGCCATATATACCAACTTATGAAATACCGCGTCGGCACTAAAATAGATCGCTGACTTGAATAACTGAGTAGAGCGAATTTTGCTCCGGCTAGGCTTATTAGGACGAAAAATCCAACAGAAGTTTTCAAAATGGCGGTCTCTTAGATTTAAGTTGATGCGTTTACAGTATGGTAGACCTAAAGCCTGCGTTTGACTATTTTATAAGCAGATAACTCCAGATTTTTACGATAAAATGGCGTAAACCGCAAGTCTTTGTCACTTTTCTATCGTAAACTATTCGAAAAACACCAAGTACATTCTAAACTATCCACATATTCTGTAATTCTAAGCTGAGACGGTATTCGTTGAAATTTGAGTGAACAGATATAGTAGCGATATATTATTACGGATCCCATCAGACACCGTTGTTTCCCTGTTAGCTCCAAATACCGCTTGTCCGTAGGTAACGCGATGAGGCATTTTCAGCGTCAACGCTTATTTTCTCACACTTGTGAGCAGGAATAAAGCGCATATTATATTATTTTATAGATCCCGATGACTTCTATAAGAGATGTAAAAAGGTTTGAAGCAAAGTATGACCTGTCGTTCAAATACTGCAGCGTTTATATGAACGGTAAGGTGATGACATTATTAACCGTTTTCTGTCATCGCATTACGGTTTTCTTGGTTTTTATATAAGTAATACAGATGAAATGAGCTAGTTTTGATATTTAAAAACTATTACATCCTGTAGAGCAAACAATTTTTAGCTTTGTATCGATACCCATGAATTCGAAAATGACCACAATAGTCATATTGTAGTCAATATATTGACAGAATTATTGTGTGTAGTATTATTTTAAGCAACTGGTCAAGGTAAGCTACAAGTGAAGTGACGTTGCATTGTCATAAAATAAAATGGCATAACCACTACCCTATGAGAATAAAATTTTGTACATTTCTTTGAAAAGTTCAGAAAAATATTCGTGCTGGGAAGGTAAAAAAGCTTAATTGTTATTCATTCAGAATATGTTCAGTTGAGTTCATTGTGAAAGAGGAGGATGTGTAATAATACCTAGATAAATGTCTTCGTCGGATATAGCAAGATCAGTACCAGGATTGCCGTCTGTCGATGTTCGAAAAGGGGAAAATAAATCCAATTAGGAGAAAAAATCGGAAAGACTTTTAACAGAAAGCATTTTTCGCTTCTCGGTATGTTGTTTATAAGGAGAAAACCTATTAGCTGCAATAAAGATACATTTTCAAATCGGGGCTTCGATCAGAAGGGTGGTGGTTCATTTTAGGTTAGCATAGTTTAATTTATTTAGCGAGGATTGTAATATACAAAAAACTTTTCCTCTCTACATATAACAACAGATAGAGTAGCACAAGAAGTAAAGAATGTTAAGTGAATCTTTTAGTGTCAACGATGTATTTGTGGACATTATTTACGATAAGGATGTTTTGTTCTGGGGTAAGATTAATTGACCCTTTTAGAATGAGTTCAGTAGTTGGTGGTATTGCGGTAATCGATTTTATATTATTCAACAATATATATCTTTCCTGGACAAATCGAAGGCATTTTAAAAAGTAGTGCTCAGCTGTTTCAGACTAGTTACAATGACTACAATTTAGTGTCGCAACGAAATGACGTTTATATTGGTCTGCTAATAGAAAGCTAAAGCCTAGGCGTATACGGGTCAGATGGATAACATTTATCCGACTTCCTACATTATACCAAACTGGTGATCGAGATGGAAAACTTAGGAGACTTTTCAATTTTATAGAGAAGTTCTCAGTATCTGATCGCATTTCGTAGGGCAGTTTGTTCCAGTCATGTATGATGTTCACCAGTACTGACCTATCTACAAAAGATGTGTTGGATGTTGGAGAAACTATATCTATTGGTACATAGTGACGCGTCTGTCTAGTTTTTGTGTCTCTTTTTAATGTAATTAGACTTCTCAGGTAGGAAGGAGGCTGATTGTGTATAATTTTATGAATGAATTTTAATTTAGAATATTGAATTATTTGCCTAACAGATGGTATACCGAGCTCAATTTGTAACTTATTGATGCACGTACCGCGACACGCTCCAGATATAATCGGAAGTGCCTCATTTTGAAGGCTTTGCAATCGGTCTACATTAGCTTGAGCTGTATTACTATATAAGACCAGTTCATACTCCATAACGACCAAAATATAGGATAAGTATATTTGTCTAAGAGCCGGTCGTGCCAGTGTCTTTTGCAAAGCTCTCAAAATGTCTCAAATCCTTTTACTTAGTTTGTTAATTACGTAGTCTATTTGTTCGTTCCAAGTTAACCCTTTCTTGCCTCTAGTTAAACCTGAAGGTCTTGAACCAAAATATTATAGGGGTTATAGGTTATCGAGCATGCTGATGCCGAATATGACCATGGAGGCTTCCCATAGATCTTCGAAGATCC